>UYYF01004607.1:30893-51241 GCA_900618365.1 Thelazia callipaeda
ATATTTTATGCTTTGTATCAGCCAGAGAATAAACCAATCTCACTAATAATAATATCAGTAAACAATACTTATCGAATAATTAAATATTGAAGTAGCCCGGATGAGTTTCAGAAATATGACGAGAAATACTTTCGAAGTTTTCAATTGCAAGAATCTCAGCAAGTAAATTACAAATTATTCAGCGAAATAGCAAATGCTTCAAAGAGAAAATTGGTAACTCATTGTAGTTACACGATTTTGCTCTGATTTAATAAATTTATCAATTCCTAATATTATGCAAATTTTGCTGCATTGTTTATAACAGTTTTGAAGTTCAGTTATTCAAGAAGTAAATTGGACTTTAAATTGTAAAATAGTATTCAGAATGTTGATTTCTTGACTGCTTTGCTACCATTAAATGCAAATATAAAAACTGTTATGAGCAAATTTTTTGAATCTTTTTCGAAAGTCAGATTAAATTCTTTACAGAATCAGTCTATTCAAAGAATAGCTCACAAATCGTTATATAGAGTTAGCAAAAATCATGAAGTCAATTCGAAGCAAATTAAGTCAATTATATCAAAAGAATTGGCATCTGAACTAATCAAACAAAATCGAAATTCTATTCAAACTTCATTTACTCAATCAAATGAATCATTAACTGATGTAAGTCAACTGGAAATTTAAATGCTTAAGAATATTTTTTAGATAGCAATTCATTTACACTTTAAAATTGACTCGATGTCAAAGCAAGTTTTCATCCTTATTTCTCATTTGCACGTAAAGACATAAAATCAGCGTCTTGCGTTAAGTTAGGATAGATTGACCAATTCCAAATTTCGATTATAACATTCGTATACGATATAAATTTCTTCTAAGCAGAATAATATAACTTGTTAAGGCATTATTAAATTGATCGCTGCGTTTAAAAACAGGTTTTTGAAATTCAAAAAATGCATATACATCATTTTTTTTAATTTTCACTTGAAGCATTTCAAATAGTTTTCCGTCGCAGTTTGTTTCATTTTAGAAATTGTGCAAAAATATTACTGGCAGTTTTATTTCGAATCGGTGAATAACGAAAAGCGATTTTTAACTTGACTGGACATGGCGTGAATAATTTAAAAGGAATTAAAGAAAAAAAAGCATTAGATATTTGCACTTCTTTTAATAAGATTAAAAAGGAAAGCAGTGAATGAAATAACTGCAGCTTTCAAGATGAATATGAAATTTATAACTTTTAAAACTTTGCTTTCAATAAAGTTTTCAGTATATTAAGGATTTCAGCATTAAAAGATCATTTTCATCCTCTATAGTTTGAAGGAAAGCAAATTTAATTGACTTGACATTTCAGCGGGTATTTTATGCAAACAGAATAATCCATTTCGACCTCAAAGGTGCAGCTCCGAAAGTAAAGTTTTTAGAAGAAGTGCTAAGGCTTATTAAAGCAAATGGTGCCACTGGTGCGTTTGTTTTTACATTTTGTTTTAATGTAACATATGCATCGAAACAAGTTCAAGTAATGTTTATTAGCGGAAGGTTGCTTGAGAGCTAAGTAACAGATTAAATTTTGCTCAGAATTTAAAATGACCGATAAAATTTAATCTTAATTGCTCCTGTTACTATTTTTTTCGAATTTTGTATCTTAAGCACTTCATTAAAATTTGAGTAATTGACGTTATGACTATTTCTTTGACAAACTGCAGTAATATTTCAGGTATTTTACTAGAATGGGAAGATACTTTTCCCTTTGACGGCATTTTATCAGAAAATCGTAATAGCGATGCATATACAGTAGAAGAAGTTCATGACCTCTTGCGAACAGCTCAATCACTGGAACTTGATATCATACCACTCGTTCAGACTTTTGGGCATTTAGAATGGATTTTGAAAGTAGAAAAGTTCAGAAAATATCGAGAAGAGGATATGTTCCCTCAGGTGATGCAAATTTTATTATCGTCTTTGACGTGCTATTTATTTGAAGCAGATATTCGTTTTATTTTCATGCATCTTAATTTCTTAAAGACTTACATGCAAATTATTCTTCACTGTGAATGCAGTTAAAAAAATTACTTGAACATTAATTATACTTACAACAACTAATTTCAGGTAGTTTGTTTAGCAGATGAAGAAGGGGTTTCAATTGTTCTAGAAAGTATACAGCAAGTTGTTAATCTTCATCTATCATATGGAATCAAATATTTTCACATAGGTGCTGATGAAGCCTTTCAAGTTTGTTTTTGTAAATTAGTTTTATTTTCGCTGAAAAAAGTTAGTACTTTTATAAATGTTCAATATTTGATATTAAGAACTAAAATACTAAATCCTTCGCATATTTTTTGTCAACTTTAAGGCAAATAACAGAATTACTTTCTTCAGTACGGCAGCTGCGAGAAAGATCTCGCTTGGATGCGTACTACTAGAAAAGAGAAAGATCATTTGGCAGCAAATCATCTAGCAAAAGTTGCCAAATACGTGAAGAAGTTAATTCCAGGCGTAAGGTAGACACTTCATTATATCCCATAGTCGCTTAAAGAGATCAACTGGCACTAGTGTCTCATAAAGTCTCTACAAAACTGTAGCATTTTTCATTTAGAGACTGAAAACTTGAAGTCAAATTTTGGTGTGATCAAAATGCTGTGCAAACATTCAAGATGGTGGACCTGTTTTTAACAATTTTTATCAATATGCTGATTGATAACTTACAGGGTTTTAGCTTGGCACGATATGGTACAATCATTCCCAGCTCATCTTGTCCTTCAGTATCATCTAGATAAACTACTAGAAATAGTAGTCTGGGATTACTCCGAGACTTTGCAACAACAAAATGGTATACAAATTTTGAGTATGTAATGAACAAGTTTCAAGCTAAAATAAATTTTGAATTTGAAGTTTTTACTACCTGTTATAAAATACTAATGAGTATCCAGACAGTCTTTCGAACTTTTGAATCATCAGAGAGAGTATGATACACTGTATAAATTTCATACAAGTGACTTTTTATTCTTGGAGAAAATCTTTAAAAATGTGTCTTAGAAGAAAGAATAACTTCCATTGAGATGGCAGAAATGGTATACAAAAGAATATGAGAAAAGTTTTTCTATCATAATCTTTAAGAATTTCAATTCTTCAATTCAGAATTTTGCATGAAATCATAAAAAATTTTGAATTGAAATTTAATTCCATCTGAAAGCTTACTCACAACTGTGGCAAAGTTAAGAAAAGGCTCGATTAATTTTTTCAAGAATATAATTGGTATACACTGGCCTCGAAGTTTCCTACAGTTTGGGCTTCATCTGCCTTTAAAGGTGCAAACAAGCCATCGTCAACATTTCTTGATCTAAAACATTATCTTCTTAATAATCAAGCATGGATCACGCATCGGAAGGTCAGTTTCAAGATCAAATTCTCATAGCACGTAGAGAGGTTACTTTGCGCAGTCAAACATTGCATGCTTAGAATTTCTGCATTTAATTGAATTGTTTTTGGAAAATGCTTTCTTAAAGATTTTTTAATTTTTTTTACCGCAAGTGTTATGCAATGGGAAGCAACAATTTGAATTTAAAAGTGTAATTTTTGCAGAATCGAGCGGGTACTGAGTATTTGTTTAGATCTTTGAATTAATTGCAAAAAACATTTTTCTAATCTTGCAGATTAGGAAAACAGTCATTGATAGACCATTTTCTTTGATTTTCCTTCAGAAACATTAATGATAAATTATCATAGGAAGAAAAAATATAACTAAATAATAAAGTATTATCTAATAAACTCATTAATGTTTCATCAAATATTTTTGATAACAAAGTGGAAAAGTTTTCTTGAAATTTACCAAGTTACCTATTAGATCAAATGGATAGTTTGAAGATTGAGAGAGAGTGTTTAAGCATGCAAATTTTTGAATTTGTAACTGTTGTCAGAAAAATATGAAGAGATTTTAAAGAAGAAATATGTTAAATATTCAGTAATCTCAAATTATTTAGATAGAAATAAATGCAAGCAAGTCTGGAAGCCATTAGTCGATTATGACTAATTACTAATATGTGTTATAATTTGCGTTGATTTTACTTTCATGACCTATTTAATCTTTGAATCTGGTCGATTTGACCTGCTTGCAAAGTGAATTCAGTTTAAGGCTAGTATATTTTCGCTTTGGATAGAAAGTAGGGACTATAGTTTGCCTATCAGTAAAATGTGCTCTGAAACTTTTCTTGACATCCTAGTTACCATATATTACTCTAGCAAGTGTGTCGTTGAGTTTCGGCTAATTGAATAAAATGTATAAATAATTTAGATTTATGGTCCATTGTTCCGTAATTTTCGAGGAATTATCATAACGGGCTGGCAAAGATATGACCATTTCGCAGTGCTGTGTGAACTTCTCCCAGTTGCTGTTCCATCCGTGATACTGAATCTTTTGGTACGTCGAGAGAGTTTATACGGAAAAAATTCTAGATTAATGCTGTAAAATCGAACTAAATGATATTTAGATGGTAGGGAATGAATTTTCCTGTTTCAGTTTTTGTGAAATTGATCACATTTTGCTTTTCATTCCACTTTTTATGATTGATAAACTAATCGGGTACAATGTATGAATAGTTCATGCTTGCTTAGTTGCACAGAAGCAATTTCGTTCATTTATGGTTTGATAAAAATGTATATTAAATGTATGTTTAGTTTGTTACTGTATTTACTCTCTTGAGTTATTAAGGTTGCCAAAGCAGGAGATGGACCTTCTGCCGCATTCGTTCTAGAAGATGCTACAGAAGCACTGAACTGCACGAAAATGATTGCAGTAGAAGATTTGTTTTCATTCAGCTCTTGTAAATTTCCTGGTAATTTCTTTGCATTTTGAAAAAGTTGCAAGTTTTCAGTCAACACCAAAAACTTCATGTCATTCATATTAAGCAATTGATGTTGTTAATAAATTAGCAAGTTGATAAATTTTTTTAATTTAATTTAATTTTTTGTGCTCACTGATATTTGATCAATGTAATGAAAAATAACGAAGTGATTGTCGAAAGAGATGTGAAAAATTAATAATTATATACTATTAAATACTTTAGGCAAGATTGTTTGCTTTTTTTTCACATAGAGATTTGTAGAAGGAATAAATTTCCAGGCGTCAGACTATTTGAAGCGATTCATCTATTAAAAAATTATATGGATGAAATTGATACACAAATCTTTGAAAATGATCAAGTTAAAGGGTGGCTTAGTCGATTTAATCTACGATACAGATATTCTCAAAATTGGTATTTAGTGCAAATAGAAGCACTGGTTAAAATATATGCGGAAGAAATGATTGCTACCGTAAGAATTTTTTCCTTTCAGCACAAACTCTTCACTGAAGTAAAACTTGCAGAACTGTTTGTCCTATTCTAACATAATAGTGAAGTGAACTTTAAATATTTGTGAGACTGAAATGAATTTTCCAAATAAAAAAGTGTAGTAAAATTAGTCTTTGCTGGGAAGAATTAAGTCTAACATGAGTGAAAATAGAAATGAGATTTAAGAACAAAAAATTAGTAGATCATAACTGATAAAATAGTTTTTTTTAATGATTATTAAATGTTAAATGCTCAAGAAATCAGCACTATAGTGAAAGTTATCAGCACACTTCCTTTCACAATTTTTAATTTTAGACTGAATCTATCAAATCCCTGATGAGTACAATTTTCAAGAAGCATACAGTAGACGAATGGATATATGAACATGTTGATCCAGTGACGGAGCGATTGATTGATCTCTCGAAGCACATTAAAGAGCTCAAAACACAGAGAATTTTCGCTGTGAGGAATTTTGATATCAAGCGAGAGGTGCAATCATCTCAATACTAATGACAGTTTATCATTCCTTGTTTTCTTGTTCACTGCTCACAGCAAACGACGATTTTGTTGATTAGTTATATTCGATTTGTAGTGCTTTGTCTTCATTAAATACGATAACATAATTTAGAAAAAAATTACGAACTGTTTGCTTGAGAAATACTGGATACTTTTTTCGAATGCTTACTTCCGTCTCTTCCTTAACTTGTATCAGTTGTCATAGCTAAGTTAAAAGAAACCAACAACAACATTTGGGGTCAGTAAGCGCATTTAATCGGGTATTTGTCACCAAAAAAAATTTCTCACCAAAATAGATTTTTTTTGGTGTTAGCTTCTTGTAATCTTCAGCTTTAGCTTCTTGTAAATCTACTTTGAATTGTTTTGGGAACTTAGTGCAAGTTATGACACATCGCAAATTTCACTTTGCATTGAAAATGGCAATTATCATAAGTCGAATATTGTTTTATTTGAAAATTTATTTAGTCCATGTACTGAAATAAGTTTTTGTTATCTTGAAACAGAGATAAAGTTAATTAAATTAAGCGAAGAAATATTCAAGTGAATGCACAAATTTTTTGAGTTTCAATTCGTCTGTTTTCCATAAAGCATTCTTAGTCATGATTGGGTTCTGGTTTCTAGCCTCAGTGCTTTAGACAGAGCTTTTGTTAGTGAAAAAGCATGTGATACTCGTTTGTAACCAAGCTATTCATATCATAAGTCTCTCTTCCTGACACCATACATTTGAACATGTCCGTGTGAATAAACAATGAGTGAGTGTAAAAATTTTTTTTTTCCTGTATTATATACTTATCTGCTTTAATGAAGAATGCTTCTGTGCAATATATACATAAGCAAATGGTATATATGTAATTTTGTATTATTGAGTGCAAAAACTGAATTCGTGATTATTCTATTTCTGATTTTAAATTTTCACACATATCATTATGATTCATGTGCAAATAAAATACATGTTATTTCGAGTATTTGATCAAATAACTGTAACTGTAAAATCAATGTTCTGTGGCATAAAGTTGTTTGAACTTGTCAACTCAATATAACAAAGCTAGCAATATTTTTTGCATATTAGCATAATTGCTACTGGTAGTAATAAAGGTGCTGAACTCTCACTTGATTATATGAATTGCAATACTTAATCTGTGAACGACCATTTCTCTTGCAAAAAATTTTTTGATGAAAAGAATGAATTCTGTCGATTAAAAAGTATTTCAATCTAGAAATTCCCACAATTAGCTTTCAATACAAATTATTCGTGAAAGGATAAATAATGCAGATAACTCTAGCAAAATATGACGCCTTTATATAGTTTTAGCAAAGTGTAATAAAGAAAATTCATTATTTCTAACGAAGTTAAAAAACTGATGCAATCAATTTCTATATTTACCATCAACTTTACTCGTATCTTAATAGTAGAAGAATGTCGAGTAGTCTTTGAGAAGTTAGAAGTAATGAATTTTTGAATACAAAGTTCCACACTGAAGCATGAAAATCATTTTATTTCGCAGCAGATCTCTGCAAATAATTTGCATTTGATACCAATCCAAACGACCAGAAATGTTGTTATTACTTAATCAAAAGTAACAAAGTTAAACATATTTGTACTTCACTGATAGTTCTCAAAAGATTTTTTATTCTATTTTATTTTGTTTTGGAGCCTTTCATTTTTCTTTTTCATCCGTAATTTGCATTTTGACATTGAATGCAATGCTTTTTTCTCGCAGGCATTTTGTATTTATTGACTTTCAAATGAAACATAAATGCTGAACACAATTTCTTAGTTAGTAAGTATTGATTGATCAGACTGTCTACATATTTGTAATGTAAGTTGTAACTACCCTACCTTTAGCTTATGCATATTTCCTCATCAAATTGCTTAAATGCTCTAATTATTGCGCACACGTTAGAATATTTTTGCAGCCAAAAGTTATTCATTCTAGCATAGAAATTTTTACCTTTA
Organism: Thelazia callipaeda; assembly: GCA_900618365.1. Classification (NCBI taxonomy): domain Eukaryota; kingdom Metazoa; phylum Nematoda; class Chromadorea; order Rhabditida; family Thelaziidae; genus Thelazia; species Thelazia callipaeda. The sequence continues at coordinate 38,673 of UYYF01004607.1, forward strand.
AACAAAATGATTTGGCGAGCATCCATGTTTCTAGCAAAATATGACGTAGAAGACTTAATTTATTTCACAAAAAATCTGAATTTTAGCACTTTACATTGATCGAAAACTTACTTTTGACAATTGCAATTAGAAACTTGTTTTGGGTAAATTGCCTCTTGCGATATTGTCATTTTAAAAATATTTGCAAGCAACTTTATTTTAACTTTTTCTCCAAAATGTCTCTTAGCATGCTTGCAAATTCTATTACTACAATGTTGTAAAGTAGCATTTTAAATGCTGAATGTTGTTAAATTACTCATGAAAAGTTAGAAGGCATAATTTAATGGAATCTGAAAAAGCATAGCAAAAACTACTAAATTAATAAGGAATGGATGTAAGATTTTAAGATTTCTGTTATTATTAAATAAGATTAGCTTAGAGTTGAAAAGGACTCGCTGTAAACCATAACAGAAGTTCATTCAAGAAAAAAACTGAAGGGCAATACTCAAAGGTTTAGAGTATTTTGAATGTTTTGAGGATAAAATCACACAGTAACTTTATCGTAACTTGTTTTATTGTTCGCAGATTTAATTTATTTACCAGTTTTTGCCAAATAAATTAGATGCGTTTTAGAAAAATTATCAAAGTTGAAGTGTGATAATTATATATTTGAAAAAATGATTTGAAAGCATATTTTAGTGTAGCTTCCATTAATCCATATTATTCAATTATGATTCTTCAATAATCAAGAATGATGATATCTTTTTAAAAATTATTATAATAATTTGTGTTGATGACGTAATAGTAGTGATGGCAATAAAGCATTGCTTAGTTTTTAGTGATAGTTATATAAAGTGTTAAAAATTTGGGCAGTAAACGAGCGATTATGAGCAAATCTGTGCTACTTTGTTGATCAAATTTTATGTAAAGAAACATTTTTTCTGAGTGCTCCTTAATGTGTTTATTTTTTAGAAGACAGGAAGGAAGGTTACTCATTTCATTTCTAATACTGTCATTATTAATTGCTCTCTTCACTGAATCAACTTCACTAATTTACATCATTTTTTGTTTGCAAATTAAGTTGAAGCAGTATCCATCTTTGAATTTATAATGATGGAAAGTAATCCATAATCTGCCGTTCAACTTCTAAACTCTGTTGGATTTTCTAGCATTGCTTATGCTTATAAATTATGCTTATTACTTACGTTAATGTAAAAATTTGAGTACACGTACTTGCTAATATATTTTTTAGCATGGTTATAACGATTATAATTGCGTGTTTTTGCTTGATGACAAGTTGTAGTGCTACTGTAAGATGTCCACCAAATAAACAAGGTGAAGAACTTATTTGTGCATTTGCATGCTGTAGAAGTTTAGATTCCACTTTTGAGGTATGTTTTTGACAAATTCTGCTTGATGACAAGTTGTAGTGCTACTTTGCTTGATGACAAGTTGTAGTTCTTGAATGTTTAATAATTTCAGATGAATAAAAGGGTATGACAGTCATGATTGCAATGTATTTTATTTTCATACAACAAAACATTCAATTTGAAATATTACTATTTTGCTCAAATTTTTTTCAGTGATTTCTTTTCAATGTTTTTCTAGAAAATTGCATTTCAAACATTTGTTCAGTGTGTTTGAAGTAAAATGTATGAGCAGTTATTTATTCAAAGTTTAAGCAAATATAAATTGCCTTCACTGATCTCTCATATGGGTTCTTGAGTGAACTTTTTAAAGATTTTCATCTGATACACCAAGCAAAAAATTTTTCTCAACTCACAACTTGTAATCAGTACATTTTTTAATTCATAATTCATGATATAAAATACGCTTTTCCATGCATTCAAAATGTCCTCCAATTAATTCTGAGCAATTTTTTGCAGTAAATTGTTCGTAAAATCATTCATTCATTCTTTAATTACTTCTGTAATTATTTTCATTTAAAGACAAAAAAAGACTGAGTATTTGACGAATTCCCTGCACTGAGCGGCATTGATTTTGTTCGATATTTCGATTTTAAAAAACATTTAATACGTTATAAGTTTTTGCTTTGCACACAAGTAGGGCACTTTAATCAGCTCTGTTTGAAGTGATGTGAATTCAGTGAATGGAAATAACCTCTGTTTGAGCAACAAATGTATATTTTGTAAATACTGAATTATTGCAAAAAAATATCTTTAAAAAAGTTTCAAATCTAAAAACCCAAAATGTTTACTTCGAAAAATTAATATTACCAAATTAGATACTAATGGAAATATGACAAAATGCAAATAAGGAATCGTGCCGATTGTCCCAATGAAAGGTTTACTTGAGTGATTGTAGTAAATTTCAAGTGTAAACACGTTGTATGATGTGCTTTAATGCCTAAATTGGGTTAAAAATTTTTTTCTAATACAAACAAACAGAAAATTGATTCACAAAAATGGGAAACCAGTTCTTGTTAGTATTGCATCAGTTAACCTTTACCATCACTGACTCACATTAATTTCTGTTTCAGATTCATCCTAATTTATCATAAACTTGGAGTAGTCATTACTTTCTTTCAATATTAAGCATTTTTAAATATGATGGCAACTAGTAAAATTTGAGTAGAAATTGTATAAAAGTTGCATATTACTTGCAGGATTACTTCTGCTGCGGACTAGAAAGCAAAAACATCGTAACAAAGTCTTCTGAATTTAAAACACAAGATGGTTCTGTATCTTATGTAACTTCCGTTCGGTGAGTTTACTGATTACGTTTTGTAGCCTATCCATTACAAATACACTTGCTATTTTTAAGCAATGAAAAAAAATTTTGTAAACATATGGGAGTGTTGGAAGCATTTCTTTAACCTCGAAAAAACATCTATCAAATCTTTCATTTTTTTGATGCACTACTTTTCATAATCATTTCTATAATTACTACTAAAGGTAAAATTAGCTTTTCTGAGTAAAGCTTTCCAGGTTTGATCAAAAATGCAAGCTAGATAATGTAAATTTTTTGAAAGATAATGTAAATTTTTTGACTTCGAATTTCAGGCTTGACTACACTTTAACGATAATTGCATTAATTGTAAGTATATTGATTAGCGTTCTATGTTCACTCTTTTGCTGCCTGCTTTGCAATGGATGTTGGCTTCATCGAAGAAGAAATCCCGAGTTTTACGAATCTGTAGAGAACCAGTTCTACCCATTATGCTGTGAATTTTTAACTGTTGGAAATTTTTAAAAGAAAGATATTATGAAATTAAGGGAATTAGGAAAATAAAATTGTTTTTCCAAAAACTTGTCTAATGAAATAAGTTATTTATGTGTTCCCAGGTGGATTCGGAATTCCGACAGGTACAATAGTATTCAGTACACATCCACCACAATTTCGAGAAGAATCAGAAATGTACCAAGGATCTTCATCTACTTCATCATTCGGTAACCGAAGTCGTGTACGATTCAATGAGGATGGATCTCAGCGGGGAGTTCTCAAAAAAAGTTCTCATCCTCCTTCAGATTCTTGATTCTCGAATCTGTCATTAGTGCCTGAAATTTTAGCCATCATTTGTTCTTTTTCAAGGCACAGTTAGTTTTATCAGCTGGAAAAAAATGTTAACAGTTACTAGTCGACATTTTTGCATGCACGAAGAAAAAGTTTCATTGGCATTTTCTTTTTACCAAAAGCTTTTTAATTATTTTTTAGTAATTCTTTCAAACAAAGTTATAGACTTAAAAGTATTTATCTACGTTTTCTTCCACAAATTCTCTTATTTATAATTCGAATATTAGCTTTTATTTTCTGCAACAAACAGAATGATCTGTGCTTTCACTTTTCATATTTATCTTATCATTGCACTTTGTCATATTTATCGTCATGTCGTGATTATATATATTCTGATCAGATATCTTAATATACCCACTGATGTGCTATTTATTTCAAAATTTAAATTGCAGCATATCATGCAACCATAAATTAAGTGAATCCATTTTAACAGTGTTCTGATATAAGTGAAAATGATTTGCAAAATTATGAATATAAATCATTTGTTCAACAAACCATTGGTTTCTAATCATCCTTATGATTTCAGTAAATGTGTGGTTAAATTTATACACAAGTGAGCAAAATGTGTATTTCAACTATCATTCTTCTTTCAAATTTAGCTCACTTGTATAATATCTGTTGTTATGTTTTGCCTCATCGTTTAATCGAAGAACATTAATTATAATCAAAATATGAAATGAAGCACTATTAAAGCTAATATCCATATCTCTGTATGGTAATCTCACATTCTTCTTTCTACAGACATCTCCAAAACTTCGCAGTGATTTCAATAATAAATTGATTAGTTTCAGTTTTCAAATATCCGTTTCATTCCTATAAAAATATATAAATCATTGCTTATTTTTGGATGTTTTATAATTTATCCTCCTTATTAATAAACTGTTACCAAACATTATGATTATAAATCTTTTGTTCTCGGAACAAGAGCATATTTTAGTTTTCAGATTAGATTTTCTAAAAGGATGTCTCTTATAACAATTGCTGTTGCTTATGCTTTCGATAACTTAATCATAAGCGCACTCTTATTATTATTTTCGACTGATTACATTGATGAAAATGAGCAACATTTCAATAGCTTTTACTTTCAAAAGAAAATAATTCTTATCAGTGCAGGAAGTTACTTCTATTATGAATAAATGATATAATATAACATTATATTACAGATGACATAATTAGATCTTCTTGTCTTATTGCAATTGGCTCATTAATCTTTTTTCTGAAAATTACAATCTGAAAATAGCAATATGTCAATTGTTATTTTGCACATTATTTATGTCTCTGTTTTAATAAATAAATATCATCCTTATATTTTTCCTTGCAATTCTGAAAAATACCTCAGCATTACTTTCTTTAGAGTAAAAGTCAAAAGGTGACGCTATTCATAGCTTTTTTTATATTGCTTATGTTCTAAATTTATCTCTGAAAATCTTTCTTTTTGTTGTCTCTTTTCATCGAAAATAGCAAATCCCAGATTTTGCAAAAGTTTTTAAGTAATCTTTTTCTGACTGTAAAAAAACTATTTTGTGTACTTTTGACAAGCAGTTTAATATGCGTTGATGATAAGAATCTGAACAGAACTGCCATCATTATAAAAGGAACACTGTTGTGGAGTATTTTCGCATTATCTTACCAGTATTGCCTCTGAATAGGTATTAGCAATAGTATTTGTACGAGTTCTCTAGTGTTTAGCTGTATTCGACTCAAGACATTTTAAGCAAGGTAGTCTGAGTGTTAATTCTAGCTGCTTGAAACAAATCGTGCATTTTTTCTTAGGTCACCACATTTTCTACGTTTGTTCTCAGTAAGCAACGTATGCACTGATGACATTATTGGGCAAAACTTGTTAAAATTATTTCTTTCCATCAATAACTGACATATGTTTTAGTTTACAAAACTCACTTCGACTTCTAATTGGAGGCAAGACCAATTTTATTAAGGCTTCTATTTAATCCACGTTAGTTCGATAATCATTTCCTTGCGTTCCTTTCTACATATTCTGGAATATCGATGCAATTCGAACTGATCATTCTTTGTTGAAGATTCATTTTTCAATGCTTCTTCAAGGCATTTTTTCTAATTGCGGATCTCAACTCTTTAAAGTTCTTCAGTGAATAGTTATGATTAATATTCTCTTGAAACATTGCAGCCACGTTGTTATTTATACACTACTCCTTTCAACTGCCTTCAGAGATATGATTTATTGGAAAATAATTCGGTTGGATACCGAACAATTAATTGAATTTTATTATGAATAAAAATTATTGACAGGCGATGTGAAGTTTGAATAACCACAATGCATTAGATAAGCACAACTGAAATGAGTCACAGTATTACTTCTTGCTTTTTAATTACAGAACAATCCTATTCCATCTTGACCAATGTCGTCAAATGCACTTTTTCATGTAGTGCTATGAAAATGTCCGGTCGACACCACTGGTACAGAGTTACGTAGCCAAAAAAATCAACAAAAAAGATTCATCTGTTAAGAAAGTTAGTAGATTGCATTTCAGTTACTTTACTTGTAAAAAATGTACGATTCAAAGAATAAAAAAGTTAGCGCTTCGCAGGTATTGTACAAATTTTTCTAAAAATTAAATTAGAGACAAATCAGCATTTTTCAATTACTTTTTCTTTTATAGTGAAATCTTCGTGACCTTTTGCTTAAATTATTTGATAATTTTTATACAGTATTTATTTCTAACATTTTTTCAAAAACTGCACAAACATTTGTATTTATGTTTCTTTTCAGATGAATTCAATTTTAATTTATTTCTGAAGCAAGCAAATATAATTAATTCACTGCACATTGTAAATAAGTTATTAGGAATAAAAGTGTGAAAAACTAAAGTTTCTCTGGTTTTTTCCAAATTTAGTTGAATGGAAAACTTTTTTCGATAGTTGAGATAATTTTTTCTACAACTTTGGAAGTTGTGGGAAATTTTTCAAATTTTGCTTCTCACATTGCATATGGGTGGAATTATAAACTCTTGTAGTCAAAATTTTAACGATTATTATTTATTTATTTGCTTGAAATGATAGCAATGCAAATGCTTTACCAAGTACTCTTCAAAACGTTTGCTGATGCATTCTCTGGCGATTTCCTATAAGGATTGCCAGTACGTCGACTTATCGGCTCCATATTTGGATATATTCTGAATTCAGTAAGGATATTTACACTTTCTCTGTTCAACATATTCATTTATTTCCGACTCTTAGTTCTTATTGTAATCTATAAAATTACAAAAAAGCTTGAGAATTGACAAGTAATTTAATTACTGAGCCCTCAGTTACTGCATGTTTGATTAGTAGTAAATCGGTAAGACGAGCTTGCTTCAAACTGTATCCGAAGCAAACAATTATCATCAATTTAGAGAATGTTTGAAGCGCTATTGCACATAATAATCCAATAATGAAGTTTGATTGGAACTGAGAGCTGTTCGTTTTATTTTTTACGAACTTGAGAAGCCATTCAATTTCCAACGCATCTCACTTCTCCCCTGCAAGGAAATTCATCTTCTTTCGCATCGCTTAATGTTAACATTTGATGACGTTAACTTTTTCTATTAACTTACCTAAATTTTACTGATTTGTTGCTAACTTTCGGTTTCGCTTTACTGCAACTTTATGCATGTGCTGGAAGTAGCAGCTTATTTCCTGTAAATTTGTACAAATATCGCATTGTACTTCCAACCACTCTGATTATTGTCTACTGTTAGCTTTCACTGAGAATAATTCTTTTCTCACAGCCCATTCTATTTTTAATGATTCATCAGTTATAAGAGTGATTCAGCACTGTTGTTTGCGACTGAATTGCAGTGCGTACTAACTGTTAGCAATGACAATTTTATGCATATCTGCACATATTTTTAAGTTAATTTTTAAATTAAATCAACCAAAAAGTTAATTTTTGCATTCATATTTGCTTGTGTTTTCATATTTTCATCTTTGCATTTTCGAAACAATCCGTGCTACAATACTTCGATCTGTTCCATACTTTCACTATGACTAATAAGATGTTCAAGATATTTTCCGAGCAGATCAAGTAAAATAGGCCAAATAACCTTCGTTCTCTCTTTGAATTATGAAAGTAATAACTAATTAAGAACAATAATATCACTCTACTTATGTCTATCAACAAAGGGTCAAAATAACAATTGTGTTTATGAAGAATTGTTTTTTAGATTATGTGTCTACTCGTTAATGAACAGAAGTAAATTAATATTGATTGTCGTCATTTATTATTAATTAGTCATTAACTTCAGCTCATTAAAAGGGCTTATTTTCCGAAGTCCACTGTGTTCATTCGGAAAAGTTTTTTTTTTTCAAAATGAAACAAATTTTGATTTGTCTTCCATTTTTAAAGATAATACTCATCTGATTAAAATTGAGGTGTTCTTTAAACAATGAAAATAAAATATGAAAAAAATGACATATTTGTATTTGCGTGATTTTTCCTGATCTGCTCAGAAAATATCTTGAATTTCAGAAAAAGAGCATTCCTTTACTCGATTTCATGATTCGCTGCATGAACTGCAGTGGCAATCGCAAATCTAGGCATTTTGATTTCACTTCTTGCAATGGTCACTGACACCACCAAATTTTTTAAAGGCGCGAAATGTTATCCACACGCAAATTTGTCATTGTCTATGAATTTTGAAGAGTAACTGCTGTCGAAATACTTTCACATCTCTAGTTCATTCAAAAAACTACGTTTTTAAGAAATATATTTGAATCAGAAAAATTCAGTAAAAAATGAATTCTTCAGCAGCTTTTAGAAATTTCTCGAAAGCACTTGATATGTTCGCAGCAAAAGCAGAAGTATGAGTATAATTGTACAGATGCAAAGGTGATAAATGTTGACTCACATTAAAAAATGCCAATGAATTGCTACGAAGAAGGGCTGTTTGACAACTATTGAAATTATGTCAGAAGAAAGTGGAGTAATGATGCGCTTTTACTTGAATTATACATGTCTTTAGTTTCTAACTTCTGGAAAGAGCAAAAAATATGAAACTAAACTACCCAAAAAACGTAGTTTTTTGAAGTCGATTTTATTCAGATTAGAAAAAAATTTTTTATATTTTACAGATTTTTTCGTTCTATACAGAAAATACAGTATAAAAGCGATATAATTGGATCTGTCATTGCAAGTATTTCCTAAAATAGTTTAATGCGAGCTAGAGAGTTTTCAATTTCATTTCTTCGGTACGATGGGAATTAAAATTAGCAATTTCGTTCTCAAAAACTTCACGTTTTCAAAGTTTATGAAACTGATTTTGTCAGTTTCGCAAAGTTCAAGATAATGCACAATGCATTCTATCTCGTTCATATTATTTCTTCATTGCATAACATTTATAAGACTCTTACTGAACTTTGATACAGCAAACTTTGGCAAGTAAAATAAAAGTTTCTTACAAGCTAAAAAATTTAATTGAACATTTACTGTGAAAATTTTCATTTTTTTTAATAAATTAGGTTCTGGAAAAAGGAATTCAGGTGTAAAACTTGAAATTGCTCGTTATAGAAACATATGACTTTATACATTTTTCTTCCATTTTTTTGTTCAATTTTTTATGCTAGTAATTCTACGAGCATTTTTTATGTACTGACAGAATGAAATTTGCACAAATGTGAAAAATCTCTTTTGATTAAATTTTTGGAATTCTTGACATTTTAACATCAGAATTTTTTCTCTCACTGTACTGTTCTCACGTTCTTTTTAGTTGGGAAAACGGACCAAAATTGACAGAAAAAAATACGGTCGACACCAAAACATTTTTAGTTTTGATTTTTTAAAGATATTGTCAAGAACTTTGACTTAACTAATTGTAAGTTATAGCAAAGTTAGAGCAGTTTGAAGCAATCAGAAGATCAAACACGAAGTTTAAAAATCAATTTAAAAAATGACCAAAGTTATAAGTATCAAATTGATGAAAGATATGAGAAATAATCATTCAGGTCTACGTAATAGCAATAAAGCTTGGAGCGAAGTTAGAAAGCGTTCATAAAATCTTCATTTTATGTTCAGATGCTTTTGTTTCAAAAAAAGCTTACTTAAGAGATTTATAGATTAAGAATTATTCAGTTATGACTAAAATCAAAGTCAAACGAGAAAAGTTTGTTGAGAAAGAAATAATCCCAGGAAAAAGATTTATGACTTTTGTTACTATATTTTCTTTGGAGCAAAACGCTTCAATCCTTTTATTTCTTTCAGTCAAATCATGAACGATCATGGGTAAAAATGAATATAATTGGTAAAAGAAATTGAAAGTTTTTTTGAATTCAATTCTTGTATACTAAATATTTTACTACTACTCAGTTACTCAAAAGTCGTAAATAAAACTCAAAAAGTTGGCATTGAATGACTTCAAGAATGATATCAACGAATGAATGAAGAAAAGCTTGAAGTTTTAAAAATTTGAGGCATTCTAAGTATAAATTATAAATTATAATTAAATTAAGAGCTCTGTGGGTAAATCTGTTATTATCTCGAATCAAGCACAGTAAATATTTCATGCATCCAACAAATTAAACGTCTGCTTACAGAATTTTTAGTAAAAAATCAAACATGGAAGATTCTAAAAGACTTGCAATTTAACTTTTCAGACTTTTTCAAAAAAGTTGGATCCAAGTCAGTAACCCTTCAAAATATAAATGAAAACAGCATTTTCAAATATTTTAAATATTAAATTTTCAATATGATAAAAATTTGCACAACAAACTTTTGAGCAAATTGTTATCATATTGAAAATTGCCATTTAGACAGTAGTACATTTATTTGGCTTTGTTTTATTTCACAGCTAAAATCACAATAAGTTAAAGGAGACAGTTGGATAGCTCTGGAAAAATTTATCAAATAGAGGACTGAATCCAAGCCTGCCAATGACAGCTCTTCTGATATCTTTTGTAAGCAAAAACTAAATTCATTCCAAAAAGTATGATATTTAGTCCTCTTTTAATAATAATTGACAAAATGCCTCCACAGCAAGACGAAATACAATTGTTGGCGATCAAATAATTAGAAGTATGGCTAGCAAAAGCTAGCAAAACTTTATTTCAGCTAGTTGATATACGACTTTCTGCTATTTTTCATTATTTCTTCACACAGCTACGTCTGTGTCACATAAGTTCTCATGTAAAACAGTGTGCAACGTAAACTGAAAAAAGTTTGCATTCTACGGGACATGTACGAAATAAGTTGAGTAAAATTGGATTAATTGTAATTTCACTCAATTTATTGCTCTCCTGCCTTTGAAAAAGACAATAGCGTGAAATGAAAGGTAGGCAAGGATGAGAAATTATTCATTAAGCCTAGTAAAAACAATGGAAATTAGCTAAGATTTTGAGTACTTACTAGTAATTGCTAATGCATTTTGACCATCTGTTTTTCTACAGGGCAAGTTTTCCGCTGTTAATTTTATACTTATTTGAACTGCAACTTTGGTAGAAGAAGTTGCAAGTTCACTTTGCGAGCTAATTTTTAACAATGCTCAATCCATTTCGTTTCTCAAAGAACTAAATGTGTTTTTTTGGCATTAACTTTTTCACTATATACTTGAGGTAACAATCTCTTTTCCTTCATAATCATATTTATGAGCATATACTTTTTTGTGTATCACTAATAGTGTGAAGCACCAAAATAACTCCAATAGTGAAATTAAAAATCTCACTAATTGCACTAGAATCTCACTAACTATTTATTATTATTATTATTTTTTTCAACAAAGCCTTGAGGGATCATCGGGCCTCAGTTCCGATCGATCATTAATGCCTTTCCATTATATCAGAGCTCACTAAAATAGTCGTAATATTTTTTATTTTGTTGCCATCATTGCTTGTAAATAATTTTATAAGGTATACTGCTGAAAACTAGTGCAAATTTAAATCTGAAAGTTTTGCAGAACTGATATAAGTAGAATCAACATTTTCCTGCAGTCTGTAATATTCAAAGAAGCCGTTGCTTTCCTCTTCCTTTCTGAAGAGCTGTCGTTGTGAATTATTTTGGCACTGAATTCATTCAGAAAATTGCAAAATTTCCCTTATTTTTCGACAAATGAATAAATAGATAGATAGATAGATTACATTTCTAATGGTTTAATTACCCAAGTTCGAGTTTGAAGTAATTGTGGAGGTAGACTGTACCTAATCTTGGAAAAAGCAATGCATTATTTCTCTTTTATTTCTGGTTTCTATTCCTTTCTTCTACCTCTGTTATGGAAACAATTATAACACTACTAAGGAAGTATATGGCGCCAGTATGATCAGTTGATACAATAAACATACTGGTACCGGCAGTCAAAGATGCCAGGACGGTGGCAATGGTAGTAATACGAGAGACCATTCCAGCATTCAAATAGATCAGTTATCTAATGGCTGAGAACGCGTTTCTGAAGAACCTCCCACATTACAGGCGACTTCCAAGGAGCGAAAAGAAGTATTAGACCATAACGATAATGCTCATGCAACCCTTGTTGCACATTTCTGAAGCAACGAAGATGAAACAAGGGAAGAAGTTGAAGAAGAATGACATGCATGGCACGAATAAAGTGGAAGAGACTGTTGCAAAAAGAATGCTAAACCTAAAAGAAGAATGTTGTGTTGTCTTAGAGTCAGGATATTAGAGGTCTGAGAAGAAAATGGAGGTGAACAAAAACTGCACCTGGAGTCATATAAAATACACAAAAGTGAAAAAACAGATGATGTTTGAAAAGCTTCGTGAAGGATGTAAAAAGTATTGTGCCAGTGTGCTGGAACCAGGAACCAGCAGGATAATTACGATCGAAGTACCCATTCGATAAATCGAGATTCAGCTGGCCAGGGCAAGTGCTGAAGACGGTTCTTGCCCGTTTCGGGAGGATGTTGAGAGATGGATGACCCTTATGTCGTTCTCTGTATAGCAAAAAGTTCTGTGTGCAATTACTCTCGAAGAACTGAAGCAAGGGAATTCCGTGATTGCGAGCATTGCAGGCCGTCCGTGCTCACAGAAACGGTTCTTGAAGAAGTCAACGAGGCGTTTTGAAAACTCAAAACATGTACTTCAAGCAAAACAGCTAAAT
>UYYF01004608.1:4120-51037 GCA_900618365.1 Thelazia callipaeda
AAAGTTTATGTAGTACTACAAAATGTATTACATAAACTTTTTTATTCCTCTAATGTACTTTAATTAGAATCCTTTTTTTAGCAGTATTCAGATACCTGGGCTTATTTCTGTTAAGAATACACCTTGTACTGTAGTGCCCATGCCAATACAAATACCAACAAAAAATCGTGACAAAATAAAAAGTTCTGCGATATTTGTATGCTTTGATAACGGTGATAAAAAGACCGAAATAATCATTAACTAAAATAAGAATATGCAGTTAATTTTAAAAGAGCTCAAATATAAAACTTATTTACAAATTTGGAATAAAAGTTAAAATATTTAGCTTAACTTGGATTAATTTTAAAATTTCATCAAAATTGTTAGATTTTTTTTTTTTTTTTGATAAAAGTACCAATAAATAGTTGTGCACAAAAGTTAATAAAATTAAATGCACTGGAAATTAATAAATTGTTATTATTTACTACGGTAAAGTAAATTTGCTTTATAAGATCATCTATGATGAGCTTATTTTTCAAATGTAAAAACAACTTTTTCACAGTCAAAAATGACAAAAACTGAACAATACTTAATATAGAAATAATGTATTACTTATTAAAAATTCAAATTAAATATTTGATAGTATTTACTAACAGTTCCAATAAGTATGAACAAGAATCGTGAACCAAAATACTTTATAATTGATGTTATCAGTGATGCTCCAATTACTGCTCCAATAAATATTATAGCAGCAACGGATGACCAAAATACTCGAATTGATAACTCAGAAAAATTAATACCATAACGACTTAAAACAAAAATTATTAATGTACTTAAAAGGTTTGCAACATTTGGAGCTTGAAAAGTATGAATTTATTTTTTGTTTCATATAAATTCCAATATGGGATTAGTTAACAGAAATTAATTAAGTTTAGATAATTTCTAAACAAGCGATTAATTATTTCCAAAGTATATGTGAATTTCATTTATCAGCAGCTTTTTTTCAGTATAAATTCGCTCGCGATTACTTCAATCTGTAGATGGAACATCAAGGTAATTACTAACTAATTAAAACAACTTTCGAGAAATGAAATTAATTGAGTTGGATAACTATTATTTTAAGTTCAAGTATTCAAATCACGACATTGTTTAAAGATATTATCAAAGTAACTCAAGCATAACCCAAACAAAGTAAGCACTAACATATACCTGTAGGTTTTGGATAAATTCTATATTTTTAATGAGATTTCTCAGATTTTTCAGTGTCATCAATTAAAATGACTTCTCAAAAAGCATCACGTCACTGTAATCATAAAAGTTTTTTATAAATACCACTAAAACGTTTATTTCTTTTGACACTTTTTTCATCACATGTACTTCAAGGTTAAAGGTTAGAAACCTTTGCAAAGATTGTAAGAGAAATCTTTGTAATGATTCACCCATCGGATTAATTACTGAGACTTGAAAGCCAAAATTGAATCCACCACCAAGAACTACAAAAATTCCTGTGATTAAAAGCCTTCCAGTTGGAAATCTCGAATCCATTTTTTTAATTGTTCCAGTAATATCAATATCACATATATTTGCAGCATCCATCGCTGATTCTTTATAACCCATTCTCAGTTTCACAGCCTGTTTAATTATTGTGCTTAAAATATTAAAAAAATATCAAAATGTGAACAATGAAGATTGCATAAACCACAAGTGTATGTGCTAATTCTTCACAATTAAACATTAATTCAAATCCAATTATATAAATCCAATTAATACGTATATATCAATAACTTTGCAAAGCTTTTTACTTGTATTATTGAATTAGCTTACAAAACAACTCAAAACAGAAACCAAAATATGCATTGTTTTACTTTTTCAAAATTTTTTATATCAATTAACCGTTTTATTTAGTAAATTAAAATAAAATAATTTACAGGAAAGGAAGAAGAGAACAGCAAATGACTCCACAGGAATGCGAGAAATTTAAATCCTAAACGATAATTACAAAAATTATGTGCATCGATTTAGACTGAAAGAATTCCTCGACAAGAATCAAGTTCTTACGATTTCTTAGCATTTTATCTATTTCATTTTACTCACGACTTCTTGTTAATAATTAATTCCGTTGCATTTCAAGTATTATCTCTCACAACACTTCAAAAATTTTCCAATTTTATTCAAATTAATATTTAAACTTTCAAAATGTTTCACCACTTCTGACTATACTAGTGTTTTGATACTGTTAATTTCAACGCATTTTATACCAAAAATCTTTCAATAAGTTATGTATTACAAAGAGCTCATCATTTAAAAACTAATAATAAATGAATATTATGCAGCGACTATTACTGCAAAATGTAATAAAGACTACTAGCAATTACGTTTCTTTGTATGTTTCAATAATTTGTGCTTTGAAACGGATTAAGAAAGTTAAAAAAACTGCAACAATGCAAAAAACTTTATCACATTTCCATCACAAATTTCTGGTACATCGGTTATAATTTTTGAACTTTTGAAGCATCAGTTTACATGTTCCTCGAGATAACATTTTATTAAATTCACACATATATTTCATAAATTTTCTTACTTTAATCCAGCGACGGAATTGAAATCTGCCCATGAGAATAAAATTTATACTTCTACAACATATTTGCACATTTCGGTAGCAAAACCAATTTAAACAAGAAATAAATAATTCAGTGCCAAAGTATTATCGTCTCTACATGTTACACAAGCATTACTTTAGGACATCATCATCTACTCAAATCCACGACGATTACTAAGTTGAAAACTTCAGCCTCAGTCAAACTAAGATCCGAAAATCACAACAAAAAGGGAGGTAAATAAATTATTCAGAAAATGCATGCGATTGAAGTGAAAACCTTATGAAATGATACTCATACGCATTTCCTGCTTTAAATAGATAAAAAAACGGAGATTAAGCTTTAACAGCTTTGTATTTCATGAATCTTAAGCACCGAATACTGAATATATTACTATGATTAAAAACACAATTTAATCCCGGACGAAATTTATTCGATCATAAATTAACCCAAGTGAGATAAACTTTCACACTGAACTTAATTAATATAAAATCTAATTCACTTGAATATCCCTGCATACATAAATCAGTTTAACAAAAAATTATCTAAAATGAGAATTTGTTAAAATGGAAATATGGGAATATTAACCAGAGAAGTATATGGCAGTTACTGATAAATGATAAAGGTTAAGGATGTAGTGCAGAAAAATACTGAACAGAAATAACAACCTTTGGGTAACACTTTATTTTATCATTTAATAAATTTGACAACATTAATGCTAGATTTTACATTAAACAGAATATTTTACACCAAACGGTGCCTGTACTATCATGAATTGAAGTAGAAATGAAGGGAAATTTTGAAAAAATGACAAAATAACAATGATTATCACTTCTAGATGGGATCCAGTGTTTTGCCTCGTTTGAACTCATCATAAATATTCAACAGCCACTTTGGTGTACGTGGCATGATTTCCCTGAGAGCTTGACTAAAATATAAATTTCATTACAAGAGAGAATAGTTTTGGAAAGATATTAAAAATTTTGAAACCCTCACATAAAAAAAATTTCCATAAAAGTAAAATGTCACCTCCATTATTAATATTTTGATACTAAAGTAGTCATTAACGATCGCAACATGTTTCCAATATATTATTTTCCGATTTCAAAAAAATTCATTAGTATAAGAACAATGTAGCCCACCTGAAAGCAATTTAGTTTCACAAACATAGTTTAAAGATTTGATGAAAACTTAATCAAAATGCCGTGAATGAAGCTCATGAGCAGCTCTATCTTCCATCAAGGCTTCGCGCACAGCCTGTTCACACAGTTCGATCAATTCCGCACCTGAGAATCCTTCAGTCTTTTTACCAATGTCCATCATATCAAAATTACTTTCAACTTTCACCTTGCTTAATCGAATGCGCAGGATTTCTAGCCTGAATAAAATGTCGTTTTTTTAAATTCTATAAATCGTTTAATTTGTATTGTTCAAGAACTAAAACTGCCTGGTTTCTAGATCTGGCAGAGGAACATGAATAGTAAGATTGAATCTGCCCGGTCTGAGTAACGCGTTGTCCAATCTGTCTGGTCGATTCGTCGCTGCCAATACGAGTACATAGCCTTTATCCTCCAACCCATCTAAAAATTTATGAAAACAATAAAATGTAAAAATTTTAGAAGGCGTAAGAAGGAATCAAACAATATATAACCTAATTCAGTAAGTAGCTGCGTTAACACACGTTCACCAACATGACTTTCGTTTCGCTCACCGCGATTTGCACCCACAGCATCAATTTCATCAAAAAAGATAACTGAAGGAGCTACCTGAAAAAAATTACAATCTCTAGAACTCTCCTATTAAAAAGAATGTACTCTATTTTTTTGATGAACTAGTCGTTATGAAACAACAGTAATCACTGAACTGCTTTTGCAATGTTTAAACTACTGTAATGTACTCATTATATTAACAACCTGTCGCGCTCTCCTAAAAAGCTCTCTTATGGCTCTTTCTGATTCACCAACCCATTTACTGAATAATTCAGGTCCTTTGACAGCAAGGAAATTCATATGTGATACAGATGCAACAGCCCGTGCTATAAGAGTCTTACTACAACCGGGTGGTCCATAAAGTAATATTCCTGATGGAGGCTTCGAACCAAACCGTTCAAAAATTTCTGGATATTGATATGGCCACAAAACTGCCTTAAAGTACCATAAATAAGACACATAACAAAAAGAAATTGCAAAAATACTACAATTATACCGCAGTAGCCAGATTTTAATATAGTAAAAAAACCATCTTTCTCTTCGCAGATTTCTATATTATCATTTTAATACCTTAGCTGTTGATTCAAATATTTCAGAACACCGAGTGTTTGTACATACTAATAATAAGCTACAATATGAATAAAAGATCATAAAAAACATGATGAAAAAAGTCAAAAAAATGATTAAGCAAAATAACTTGTAATAAAAACGACGTCAGTTATCAAAAAAGACAATCCTGCGATATAATTAACATGTTAACTGTATTCATTTACTTGTTCGATTTTTCTTTTTAAAGCCTCATTTCCCCCAATATCTTCCCAACGAACATCAGGGACTTGAAGTACAAATTGTCGAATACCAGCTGGACGCATACGTTTTAGAGCAAAGTCGAAACGCTGTAAAATATCACCAATGTCATTGGAATGAAAATTGGCCCAAACGCGATGAAAAAGGGCTTTCAAATCACCACCAGTATACCCATGTGTTTTCCTGAAACATGAGATATAATTTTTTTAGTCGAGCGCAAATTTACAAAACAAAACACTTCAGCAGATTACAAGGACAGAACAGAAAGCTATAGCAAGTGAAAAGATATCTACTTAAAGAAGCAAACTTCTTTGAACTCTGACTCAAAAAAGATTAATCAGTATGAAGGGATATAAGCGAAGGTGATTATCTATAAGCAAAACAATATTTGATGAAAAAGAGAAAAGAAAGTACTAATCCATTCGGTAGCAAGCATATATTTTAGTTAATTATAATGATATTAACAGTTACTCCTGAATATTTTATTAGATGCCATATTTTTTCTTTTTTTCAAAAACGTAAATACTGAGAACAGAAAAGCTTACTCTGCAATGTTTCTGATAATATTCGTAGCAAGAGAAAGTTTTATTTGTCTTGATTTGAAAAACAAATGCAGGATCTCCATTCTTTCAGGCAATGAAGGTACCAGTAATTCCATTTCACAAGGAAATCTTCCACGTAAAGGTAAATCAACAGCTTCGATATTACGCACGGTTAATACAAACACGAAATTTGAATTTGTATCCATGAAACTAAACAGTTAAGGATCAAAAAATAAAACAATGACAAGAACTGTTAAAACTTCCACTGAAGTAATGATCTTTTTCTTATAATTGCTTTAGAAACACTGTTTTGAATAATTGTCTCACTATCTAGCATCTTCAGATGCTGAAACAAATTTTCAAGCTTAGTTTCAAGTAAATGTGAAAAAAACTAAACATACTTGCATAATTTTTCACTAAACTGGGTGAAATTTTCAAAACGATCAATCAAGACAGCCATTTGCTTGTGAGAATTACTGGCACCATTCTCAAGAAAATTTTCGAATTCTTCCTCATTTGATAACTGAATAGCCTTATCTTGCAAACACTCTTGAATTATAAGTAACATCAGGGTTTTTCCACATCCTGTGTATCCTGAGAGTATTACTGAGCATGCTTCTTTTCCTCTAGAAATCGCTTAATTTGAGATTTTTCGATGTCTTATAACTAAATATATATAACAAACCTCATCAAATCTATTATTCAAAATTTGATATTATTGAAGCAGTAAAAAAAAATTATCGAAGTACAAAAATAACTTAAAATACCTTAAGACTGCAATAAAGATTGGATAAGAAAAGACTTTAGATGTTATGTTTTAGTATTTTCATATAAAAAAAGCAGACAATTTAATATTTTCCATGTGATAGTTGAAGAGATGTTCGAAATTCACTTTTTTTGAAGACACAACGTACAGTTCCAAAATGAAATTAAAAGCTCATTTACGATGTAATAAAACTTTCAAAATAAGCATTGTAAGTGATATTTTTTCAGGAAAACGCAGAGAAAAAGCAATATTGAAAGTAGAAAATGAAATTCATGATTACTTTCTTAAGGGTTCTATTAAAGCTTCCTCAATTTCCATCTTGACGCTCTCTGCTCCACCAAAACAATCGAATGAAAGAGGAGCAGAAGTCATCACTGGGACTGTAGTATCAATAATGTGATATATGCAATCAGATTTCGGTTTCAACAACACTGGCCGCGAGAAATTAGAGATATCCAACATCTCCATCTTTTTTTCAGTGGACATTACAATATCAAAAAAATGCTCCTGTCCATAATAATGGACGCATATAGGTGATGTGGCTAATAAATATGCATTTGATAGGTAGACTGTTAGATAATCACTGAAAATGATAACAATAAAGCAAAAATCAAATTCATCTTTCAAATCTCATTCATCCCTTGATGGATTTTTCATTTTCGCCTTTTGTTTGTAAACATCTCAATAGTTTTTCATGTGTTACGACTTATCTACATATGTCTTTCTTTTTATTAAAAACATTGCAGTTCTAAATTTGCCTAATATTCGTTTGCATTGTTTCAGAAATTGAGTAACATCCTTGTCATTCTAATCATTTTCAAGACGCTGTATGAAAAATGATTCTTTAATTTTGATAACACTTGACTCATAAACTAAATGTAATAAATACCTTGATATGATAGCTAAATAACAGTCTGTGCCTCAATTTTAAATAAAAATTAATACAGAGTTGTCCTACTAAAATTTTACTACTGTATTCTTAGGTTTACTAACCGGAAGTGTTTTCTGGCATAAACTGGAGAGAAATGACCTGCAGATGGGCGTAACTGTATGATTGATGTTCTTCGAATACTTTCACTATTCACTAGACTGATGAGATATTTTGAATCAGCTTTAGAAGTATGAGCAAAAATATACAATTCCTTCACCTCAAATAGAGCACTTTATATTCAAACTTTGCTAAAAACAAAAATTTACACAAACTAGGCAATGTGATATTTTTTATGCGATAATTGAACATACAGTATATGAAATAATTTACAGGCAAAAATTTAGTCGCAAGATCAAAAAACATTCTTTAACTTTTAGTAATATTTCATATTTAATCAAATGCAAATTTCGTATGCTAAAAGTTAGCGCAATTACATAGTTTACTAATTACAAAAACTGTTGTAATTTGTAGATAAAATTATTGAAAATATTAAAAGAACCTGTTCACACGGCCAAACTGTTACACAGCAAATATTTTTCATTGCATAACTGTTGCTATTATCATCGATACTACACAACAGGCAGGGTTGACGAGGTAATACAGGAAGTTTGTTCATTGTATTTGGATGCATTAATACAAAATTCGATTTTTCCCATCCTATTAGATCAGGTGGCAAAAATTTCGAAATGCCTGTTAAACCTTGACTCGTAGTAAGTATACCAATATTAGGAACTAAAAGATTCACGTTCGAATGCAGCAAAAATTCGCTGCCATATTCACTATTTTCCACGCACATTTTCTGGAACATCAAGCAATTAAATATTCAATACTCCGGAAATCTAGATATTCGACTAACTTTATTTTATTGCACCTGATGCATATCCAGATCTTTAGCTTGTACATAACTTGAGCAATTGGCGCATCCCACTACAGCATTCCTTTTCTTTGACGACATCACAATACAACTTACAGCTCTAAAAAAAGTCTAGAATACTACAACCATACAATCCAAACTTTCTTGATATTCAGTAAATGAACCATTAAATCTAAATCAATTTAATGGTTAAAATGACAAAATTCAGCAACGACTGAAACAAAGTTAAAGTATATAGCGCTCTATGGAATAGTACAAAGCTACTTTATGCAAATTTTCGCAACAAATAACCGGTTTGAAGACTCCGAAGGGAAGACAAAATACATTAAAAGTACCTTCTCATTACCCCAGCATGCATAAAATATCTAACCAGATGCTCATAAAGACATCTACCTTACATGCGGTGCGACTCTTTGCTTGAAACCTGACTTTTTGAATTACTACCAATTTTTATGCTTCCAATGAAGTATTCGACGTACTGAATGATCGGCGGATCAAAACTTCTTAGACCCAGTGACCATAGCTTCTACCATTCAAATCTACGAATATTTTGATACCAAGCACCAACACAGAGCATGGAAATGATTATATACGAAAATGAGCGTTACAAAGTTTGACCTCCCCAAAAGCGTTTACTTATTCAGTGTATCCTAACCTATGAAAACGTATCAGCCAGATGCTACAAATACTATAAACAGATTCTAGAATAAATTTCTTGAATGAATTTGTCCCTACTCTTTCACAGATGATTTCATGGACGTCAATCAGATTTGAAACAGATCTAATGTCATAAG
This sequence comes from Thelazia callipaeda, assembly GCA_900618365.1. NCBI lineage: Eukaryota > Metazoa > Nematoda > Chromadorea > Rhabditida > Thelaziidae > Thelazia > Thelazia callipaeda. The sequence goes on from UYYF01004608.1 coordinate 13,120, forward strand.
GTATGAAATGCACTTCCCTTTTATTATGTTTCAGATAAAAACAGCAATCACTAATGAAATCAGAAAATATATTTAGATATGACTTTTCATGAGGAATATTTTTTGATTTCATTATGAAAAAATTATACGAGCAAAATTTTTGAAACACTAATCCACAAAACAACAAGAACAGAGAAAAGATATCAATTTTTAATCCCTGACTCTTGGCCTTCATTTATTAGAATCACATCATCATCCAAAGTAATATTTGACGGAGACTGCGTCGCACAAGAACTTGCAATTGCATTAGTAAAACCTGAAATAAAAATTCAAAAATAAAAATACACACTCCTAATAAAGTTGATTTAATCATTCAAAAAAATAAAAGATAAATAAGAACCAACTGTTATTTACCACCAAATTTATCAGGAATAGCAAAAATGTGCAATATGAATGGTTATTTGCAAGCCAATTTTGAAAAAGTAAGCAAAAATCCTTTAAAATTAATCAAAATAAAACGCAATAAATTAATTCAAATTAAAAGTCGAGTTTAAATAACTAGCTATCATATATTTCAATATAAAAATGAACTCCATATTCACCCGTTTCATCGAAATTTGCAATTACAGACTTCGATCTTCCCAGTGGAGAACGCGACCGATCACGCGACTCTGTTTCATATATTCGTGTAGGACAAGCAGCTGCTGCTCCCAAACGTTGAATCCTACGATCATGAATGATTCCTTGTAGCAATGTTCTGTATTCAGAAAACTACGATTCTTTGAAGAGAAAAACTTTTAATACAATAAATTTTATACTATATATTGCCGTTTTCGAACCAGTTTTTTTCATTGAAATCATATAATTTAAATATTTAAATGAAAAGTATATCACCGTTCGATAACTACAACAAATACCTTCTTTGATTTATTGGCGGCCTTGTACTCCATACGTGTCGTATGCGAATTGCTTCATTACCTTGTGGATGTTCATATTCGTGAAATGGCAACCGACCATCATCATATAATGAAACGATTCTACTATTTGAATATACTGGTCCTCTTTCTTCTGAAAACGCTCCTCCACAACTGTTATCCATTGCTGGTATGACATCACGAAATGATGGTATATTAAACTGTGGCCTCATCATTGACAACATCGGTGGCTGTGGTGGTATCAAAGACGAATTTTGTGAATGATCAACTTCACGACCTCTACTGGTTCGTACTTCCAGTGGTTGCACACTACCATTTGAAACAATGTGATTCTTTGATCCACTAGCTGTCTCCATAATTCGTTCACTTGAACTTGTCATTGAGATACTCCGCAATGGCTGTGGCTCACCTTCCGTAACTGGAGTGATTAAACTAGGTGCACTTACTGATGAAGTTGCCTGAAAAATAATATTTTTTTTATATACCACCAGTCTCTCAAAAATCCAATAAAGTAAAATTTGAGGAAACATCTCCCAAATGATTCACCATATATTACATAGCAATGGAATCCTCACAACAAATTTAAAACATTAGTCGTTTTAACGACAGAACAAATCACAAATTGCTTTCAAATCCAAATTAAGACCGAATAATACAACAGTTTGCAACACGATAAATTTGGAATTCAAAACGAAGTACTCTACAAATGTTTTTTTCGATTATAGAAGCTCCCGCTTATATTATTCAAAAGAGCTAAAAATCACCGGAACATCTCGAGTGCTGAACTTGGATGCACTTGAACCTCCGAATTTCTTTTCATTCCAGGCTAAAGCATTGGTAGAAACAAGAAAAAAAATTCGACTAACACACGAACCACAATAGCTGTCGTTGAATTCTTTCAACTAATTAAAATAGCAAAAATTTTCACAGTTTATCGTTCAAAAATAAAACAGACTAAAATTAAACAAGAAAACATATGTCATTCCATACAGCAAATTGAAAACTCGTGTCATAAACAAAATAAGAAACAACCTTGTAAAAATGGTCCTGGAAATGGTGGAGGTACTGAGAAATTAGGAGGAGGAATAGTAAGCTGTCCAGAAATCGTCGGTGTAAGTGATGGATACCCGAACACACTACATTTTTCGGGAAACAAATGTGGTTTTGGCGGTACAGAACCATGTGCAAAACTTTGTGTTTTGGGAAAAACGCTTACAGAATTAGAACTGCAAAAAAAAGAATAAATGAACATAATTTACTATGTCTCTCACTTGGTAAGAAAATAAGAAATATAAATATGCTGAAATCACATCAAATAAAGTAACTATACCAAGATTCTGAAGATACTGATGGTCTTGCTGATGACGTCACATTATCTGAGAAAAAGAAATAACATTAAAGAAAATTGTATAACAACAGGAGAAAATTATGCAATCAGAAACATTAATTACCCGTGTTCGAGAAAATACTTCAGATCAATATTGGCCTTTTTGTAATATATTTATCATGTAAAGGAAAATTTTAATCTTTCCATACAGTGATCAGTCTTGAAGTTGACCCAGAATGTTCTACATGTTAACATTAACCTTCAAAATAGCGATTCCTATTGCATGTTTTATTAAATAAATATAATTATCACCTGCATCTATATCCTGATTTTTTTCGCGAAGAAATTCCATAACATCCTGACCAATGTGAGTAGATAACAAATTCATTCCACGCTCACTCATTAGTTTCTTCAAAGCTTCCATGCATTCTCGTAACAAACTCATTTCATGGCTATGCATCTGACGCATTTGCCTGAAATGCATCTCAATACAAGATGTTCTGGAGGAATAAAACGATGTTTTCATCCATATCAAAGAACCGGTTTGAAAGCAAGAAACAGACTCTAATAATTTTCGCCGATTATTGGCAAATCGGACTTGCTCTCGATCTAGTTCATATATATCACAAAGCAAACGGCGTAAGCCCACATCGTTTAATTCTGCCAACTAAAAGAATGGTAAATTCAATCATTACAAAAAATCACAAAATAAAACAAATTAACACCAAAAAATCTTAATAATAAAGTGGACATGAATACTAGCCATGCTTTGATTTTGTGAAACAAAAATAAGTCACACAAGATGCAGAATTACGTAATCTATATTTGTTAAAAATTGCAATGAATAGAGCTTTCAATAAAATTTTTGATATAACGATACCACATTAGGTGTCGGTATTTTCCGTACGCGAAGACAAATTTGCTCTGGTGACAATCGTGGTTGCCGATAATCACTTTCTACATCAAAGTGGAGCTGCGAATGATCTTCCTGATCCAAGCAGATTTCCTCCTCAGAATCCAATTTCTGGCAGTTAAAATGACCATTTTCTCTGTAAATTCACGATCACAGCCAATGTTTCACAAATTATAGTGCTCAAGCTATAACTGAACTTTAAGCTAATGCAAGGAAAACAATATGCAAAAAATTGAAAATATTATACTAAAGGTCTAAAGAATCAACAATCAATATCATTTTCCTTTCAAAAGTATGTTAGCAAAACAGGGAGCATAAGTAAATTCTGACATAGCTTCCGGTTGAATTGTCGGAACCAGATCTCTTTCATCCCCACTATCATCTTTGATCTCACCAGAGCTTGATGAGCTGAATGAATTTTATTCATGACAATACTCAGAAACATGATGCAAATTTGAAAAACCAGAATGAAGCAATAAATATCGCTTGAAGCACGCCAACGAGAAAAAAAATTTTTAACTGAAACTGTAGCAAGGAAAGTGAAGGAACTACGCTCTGAAATTTTTTTTAATGCTGAAGAAAAACATTGAAAATATCTGTAATCCTTCAATCTAACCTAAACTACTACATGGTACACGATTTAATCTTGGACAAATGGAGTAAATGAAAACGAACTCTACTTGTGAATTACCTGACCCATCATATGTGTTGTGCAAATATAGAAAAGGAATTCAAAGACACAGGACTGGTAAAAAAAACATTTATTGTCTTTCAGAGTAATATTCAAAACTTGTTTGCATGCATCATTCTCGCAATTTCATACATTTCCCACCAATTACTTTATAAGAAGTACATTCCAATTTAGCTACTCACACTATTTATGACTTTTCTTCACATTCGCAAAATATAATAACATTCAAAGATTTCAAGTATGAATGAAGTTAATCTTTTTGAAAAAAAATTAAATTTTCATGAAATACCCGCATGGTGAAGTTGTCAGATTCTCATTTACTGTATCTGATTCCAATACATTGATATCTGAAAAGAGTTTATAAGGATTTCAAATAAAAGGGATGAAGAACAGGAGTGGATAAGTTCTGAACAAAGTCTTAAAGAATATATAAGCGCGTCATAACGTTAAAAATATATCTCAAGTCCCAATCTTCATAATAACAAGCATCATAAAGAATCATAATCCCGAATCACTGAACAGTTTAATCTGAACTTGAAAAAGCAAACAGTTCCATTAGTATCCATCCAAGTATTGCTATGCACAAAAGATGTAATCACAATCACCAAAGAAACTCCCCAAGAATCCTGACCAGGAATAACCTCAATTTTATCCAGAAAACATGAGAATGTTTCACTTGTAGGTATGAAATCTCCAACTATATGCAATGAATCCCAAACAGTTCCAAGATTGTATATACGGTGTTAGAGATGTCAAGAAAAACGACACATGTTTATTTTTAATGAGCAGTTTCAGAGCAACTAGAATTACACTTTTGACTTTCAGTACTGAATCAAAGTTTTTACGTTTATTGCCAAATTTAAAACTTTACCATAACTTCATTTCTGCAAAAAAATTCAAAAAACTTTGCACGGAACGACAAAACTCAAGTTACAATACTGACATTGTAAAAGAAATTACTTTTAGCACTATATTTTAGATGAGATGAGCACGGACCTGAAACAAAAACTGCATGTTTTCTGGAGAAAATCAAGAATCATTGAGGATGACAAACACGTATGCCCATTCAAACGTACATACGTTTACTAAAGACAATCAACGCAAAAAACGCTACCGATCGACTCTTTTGTATCGCCCATAGAAATCAGCTTACAACATACGTGGTAACGACTTGATACATCAACTCCGCAACTTTACGCTACTTGAACTTTACGTTACGCCAACCCGAACAAAGACTGAATTTTCTAATGATTTCGCCACCTACTTATTAAACTATTGCAGAACAAGTTTTCAATATGAGACCATATATTTTATAGGAGCTTTCTAGTTCTATATCCTTTTACTCTAGTCATGAGAATCTTTACATTTTGTTCAGTAGTTACGATATTACTGGAAGCAGGAAATGAAGTACATTGCGGATTACACGTCGAGAACGTATAACTTTGTATATAATCCCATCACGAAGTAATGTTTCTGCACTAAAAACTATGCAATTTGTAATTTCATTAAACTGTTGCAATTTTACACATAATATGGCTCCGACAAACGATTGGAATTGAAACTTTAACAAAAACAGTAAAGTGAATTTTAAGAAACATTTTCGACTACATACCCAAGTTCAGGGACTTTGTTTTGCTTCGTACAGTTTCGAATAACACAAGACCATGCGCCATGCAATTCTGTTCGACGGATTCAAAGTAACTAGAGAAATCTGATGAGAACAACAAAACTTGATGTTATTTAATAAGAATTGAGTGTTATTCAAAAATCATGTTGAAATTAACAACATCACATCGCTTTTATTAAAATAAGAATTATTTATCTTCCAGCAAGTAGATATATGAGCTCCAATATTATGTAAACCCTGGCTACATGATACAAAAACAATGATTTCTATATATAAGATGGCATTATGATAGGAAGTTTCATTCCTGTTCTTTAGCTATCAGTTCTATCAGTTCTTCTTCCAAGCGTCGTAATTTCGACTTCGTCATAGATGAGTAAAAAACTGAGTACCAACGAACTCCAATTGAAACCTTGGAATTACAAAAAATGCAGTTTAGCAACATTGGCATTGAAACATCAAGTTGTAGAATATTAGATAGGATAATCCATTTTTTATTTCTCGTTTATAGAATCAAAAAACGTTTGCTACCCCATCTGTGAATATTAGAATTTCAGAAAAAGTAAAAGCTATAAAGACCAATCTCTCAATGTTCTGTTTCTATGTGCTTTATATCATAATTAATGAAATTAATCCAAAAAAACCTTAGTTAAACGAAGAGCAACACCAAGGCATACAATAGCGATTGTTTGTGGACTATGAGAAAGTATCCAGTCGGGATCTGCATGCGCATCACGTAATACAATGAAAGATATGGTTCCGATATGGTAATTAACGAACTCATGCGGACACCAGTGCATAAGGGAGGAGATGTAGTGCAGCAAATACTATAAACACAATTTTTTATAAAAAACACCATAAAAAATAGTTCTGGATGTTAGTTAGATAAGCATGAAATATTAGACTTAAATATTTAATTTTCAGGTATCAAAAAGGTATGGTAAAAGTGATAATAAAGAGAGGAAAATGTTACCTTATGTGGATTATCTACAGTTAACCGAAATTTCAATAACCGTAATACAATATATTCCATTCGTGAAAAACTCGTCCGTAAAGCCCAAGATTCTTCATCAAGTTGCAAGGTTTGTGCAAGAGGATGAAGTATACTCAATGCAAAATATATTAGAATCTTTGATTTCTGTCATACTCCGCAACAAAATTAAGTTGACTTCGAGAGATGATCGCTAATCTCTCTTTTAAGGGCATAATTCATAAAGTAAATCGTTGAAAGTGTCAAAGTAAAGTGATAAAGGACGATTAACCTGTAAGCAACATTCACGACATCCCTTGTTTTAACCAAATCGTCTTCTTCCACTTTAGCCGCTAATAAAAGGCATGCTGAAGCAATGGTCTGGAACAAAAAAATAAGTTTCATTTATTCCTGATAAACATTTGAAATAAATAAAAGAAACTGAACTCAACATGTGTTTACAATTTTCATGTCGAAACAGAGAAGGAAACCGATGGTAAGATATTCTATGGAGCCAATGGAATAAATACCTGTAGCAAATAGCTATAGTTTCTCACAAATTAAAATACGGAACCAAAATTATTGAGATACTTTACTTACATAAGGACATAACCGAGCAGCAGCACTTTTCCTCAATACCCGGTACGTCAAAATGGCAGCTGTACATATAGTCGAATTTTTTGCTTCCAACTTGATTCCTGGAAAAACAATTATGAAAATATCTTTGTGCGACTAACGGTGATGATGAATTGCTAAATAAATATTTAAAAAGTATTATAAGAACACTTACCAGCTTCAATTACAAATACGAAAACTTTTCTCTGACTCGTTGAATTCATCATGAAACGAAAACAAAGTTTATGAAAAGCTCAATAGATTAAAGGATAATCTTGAAATCCAGAACTTACTTTCAGCTGGATCAAGACCAGTAAGCAGATAACACGGCTAATAAATATAAAATTTATGGGAAATTTAAATCAGTATACATTACAAATTGAGTAAGATTTGTCAATAAATGTTAGTACAAGATATAAAAATTGACCTTCATACATATGATAGGTAATACGTAATTCAAAACATGAAATCCAATGAAATAACAAATACGTTAAAACATGAATTTGCAGTAACAGTGATCATTTGAAGAATAATTGTATTTCATCCATTAATTATCTCGCATCACTAATTTAATTCGAAACTGAAAATCTGTAGGTACACAGTGAATGTATGACAAAAGAAATATCATGCAACAATGGCACAAATAGTATCACCATCTGACAATGAATAAAAACTCAAAGACCGTAATGGCTTATCCAGATCCATTATTGATCCAGAATGATCTTGCGATTGCAATGAGATCTATAAAATTATAATTTTATTACATTCAAATACCTTCACTGCAGTGTAGTTTTCAGTTAGATACTAGTTTTTTTAAAACTAAATCGTTTCCCTTATTTTTTCACTTTACTAAATATCAAAAAATGATTAACTGTTATAGTAATAATTAATCAAAGAAAAATAAAATAATTGGGACTCTTCAACAATGATTTAAAATTCATATATATATATATAAGAAAACTTACATTCCTAGAATCCAAACGAAAAAGTCTGCTTATAATACCAATTAACCTCTGTACGGTCATTGTATCAGGAAATAGACGTTCCATCACTTGTCCTCCACATGATAACTTTAATTTCAGTAAACCGATCTTACCGTATGATGCGCAAGGATGATTCAGTGGCTCACCGTATATTTTAACCAGTCTATATCGATATAGATCAAAAGTTCTACACAATTATTTTTTATGGAATCCACTAACACTGATATGTGAAATAAAAAGTTTGTATTAAGAATGGAAAAAAGAACCCTTAACAACTGACAACAACACTGACCTTTCAATAATAAATTTATATTCATGTGCCACTGGAGGCACACCATACTTGTTGAGAAAATAGATTTCTGCAGAACTTCTTTCTTGTAATGTTACTTCTGAATGACAAAGGAACCTGAGCTGCGGTATAGCAGAAATAATAATTTCATTCAGATCATTTCCTGAGTCAACAATACTATTTTTGGTATAATTCAGCTTTTCCAAGGAAGGCAGTTTAGCTAGCTCCAAAACCCATAGTTTCTGAAAAAAATATGTATTAAAATTCTATAATTCTTTCCAAAAAAATTATCAATTCACAACTTCGAATTGAGTTTACAGTTTGCTATAAATTTGACATTCACTATTATTTAATTATGGTTTACAGTTCGCAAGCACACAGAACCAATAGAATTTCTGAACAATCCAATTAATTTTTCTGATGAAATGAACTTCCTGCACAAATCACTTAAAAAATTCACATTATCCATTGGGTTATTGCTGATATTCAGTGAAGACAGTGAACTAAATCCATTATCTGGTATCCGAATATCACGAAAACCGCAATGAGCTACATTTAGACTCTGAAGCCTGAAATTTAACTTAACTTTCTCTTCAAAAAAACAGACGAAATAAAAAAGCGACACTAGAATAAAGATGATAAATTTGTGCCAAATATTAACTTTGGTAACGTCGATAAGAATTGGAGGTTAGAAAAATCGTTAATTGGGTTTCCTTCTAAATCGATGGATTCCAAGTTCTGGCCAAATTCTCCAGGATCGAAGGTTTGAATGTTATTGTGATCCAGATAAATTATTCGTACATATGGAAAATGATACATGATTTTTTTAGCCTAAAATTGAACGTCGGCGTAAGAAATGACAATATTTTTTGAATCCTACGTTTTCACATTTCATATCATTCAAGAACCATTTCAACGATTTATATATTTAGCACTGTCGTACATAACAGATAATAGAAAACTACTTATTAGAAAACATACAGTTTCGTCGTCTACACAACATTCGCCAAAAGCTAAAGTATGAAGCGGAGCAGTCACTACTCGATCATCAGCAACTGATTCCATTCTCCGTTCCATATGGTTGCAGCTGAAATTTATAAATCACAAAAAATATATTAACCTTTCTTATAGTAATGCTTTACCCCTCATTTTAGCCTTCAATTAAAGTTGATCGCCAGTTCGAAAGGTATATAAATTGAAATGACCTTAGTACATATGCAAAAAAAAAAACCTCGCAAGAAGGCAACGTAATGAAGGGAAAAAAGAGAGTATATCCAGCAAATCACACCATCGCGAGAGTAAATTATTATGCAAATTCAGTTCCGTACAATTCGTAAATGGTGAACAATTTTTACATGGAGCACTCGCTACTCTCATGCCATCAACAATGATTGTTTTTAATGCCCATGGATTGCTAGAAAAATTTATTTTCTCGAATACTGGTAAATTTTTCATAAGAATACTTCCAACAAATTTTATAGCATAGCAAATGTGTATGGAAAAGAAAACATGAACGCTGCCTATAAATAAGTTCGTTTCGATGAATTATGATTTTTTCGAAACATTTTCTAATATCTACAATATTTTTTGCAAGCACATGAAAGATTTATCATTTTAAATACGCACAGTGAGTTAACATATATGTATATGCGAAATCAAAGCACGAATAAATATAAATATGTATACCTCTGTTTTTTATATACATTTAAATTCGTATGATGCAAGTTTATCCGCCCATATATCTTATCACTGGGACCGTTGTTGACATACTTATCTTCTATTTCTTCCAGCAAATTTCTTCCTACACTGACTGCTTGAGGTCGAACAAATGAACCACTTTTGGCAGACCTGAAAGTAGTAATTTTTTTACTAATAGTCTATACATTGGTAAATAACACACTGTTGACAGGAAAACCGGGCTTCCTAATTTTTGATGTTCTACTCAGTATCGCAGTTTCTACACAGCTGGCCAAAGAAAACTACTAACCTTGCACAAAAATATACTTTTCCATCCAATGTGCCATCATGTTTTCCTCTCAACGGATCATCCCAATCGATCCCAACCCAGTCACCGCTATATCCTTCAACCGCACCAGTATAACATACCACCCCACGATCAACACCGACTTTGACTCGATCACCAATAGAAAGCATAGCTATTAGACAGTATACGCCACGATTTTACACTTGATTTTCGATTCTTTAAATAATAATGGTTCTACCTCACTGCTAAGAATATATGTTCTAACCTGACTTAAAACTATCATCTATTTATAATATCAATTTACGAAAACTTCGTAGGATATTTGCGAATAATACGTTGATGTTTCACACAACGATAGCAATTGGTGAGAAATTGTGCAATCAAGGTAAATGAAGAATTGAAAAACTGTAAACTGTAAAACAACATAGCAAAGTATTAAAATTTCCAGAAGTGGAATATTTATAATGATGAATTCCTAACAACACACTGATGTCACATTTTCCTATACAGTGAATACTTATGAAAAAAACTACATTCCGCCGGAAAGTACAACATCACTGTCACGCTCTGCAAAAATCACCGAACTCATTTCGGTGATTTCGTATTAAGAATTTGAATCATGACAAACTGAATTCACGATCAACAAATCAACGTGCTCTCGATTTTTTTTAGCTTGATTCTAACATTTTTATCACAAACACGAATATCTTGCCGCAAATTTTAACATTATGTGTCTTTCTCATTTCCTGGTTTCATCAACACCAACAATTTTAGTTCTTGCCATTTGATCATGTAAATAAACGAAAGATGAAATCAAACTACGGAATGCGTAAATCTCATAAGAAAATACATCACAGTGAAAGGTTTGGAGAATTCATATTGGATTGAAGGATGACTTATCGAGCAACGAATAGTTCTCAACCAAGCCCATGATCTTCAAAAAATCCTTGAGGTGTTTCTTCCTAAAGCACAATTTCTCTGATTGCTGCAGCAGATAAGCAAGGAGTTTTAGTAGCACTAATTCAGTAGATAGGAAAATGTAAACTGAACGACTATGCACTAATTCTGAATCAATAAAATTTATTATTCTCCAAAACTAGTTAGATTTGAGAACATAAAAAAATATTTGATCCTCTGTTAATTATTCTAAAATCACTAAGCGACTGATCTACTCAAATATAATCCTACTTACTAAACAACTACCAATTTTATGCTGTTCAAATTTGATAACAAAAAAAATCTCTAAAAGCATGTGATATCTGCACCTCAAGCAAAAATTTCAACTTCTTGGTAAGTCGAAATCTTCTAAAGTCTAAGAATTAAAGTGCGAACCTCCTGTATAAGATCTTGTGCTGCAATTGCCTTCAATACTTGTTTTTTGCTAGTCTCTTGTATTTCACCCGCTAGGAGGAATTCATCTAATATGAAATATGCCTTTTCGAAATTGAAAATAATATCTAATTCACAAACCTGCAAAGCATAGCTTCATTTAGTACAAATAAGATGGAAACGATTGTATTTGTTGAGTATAAATTAAAGACATTACAAAATATATTAACACATATTAATATTCATATCAACGGAAAAAAAATTAAATTAAAGCAGCACAATGAATAAAAGGATATTCACGCAATAACTTTACAAAGGTGAAGTATACAAATGTTTTGTAATTAACGACTCGTTTTCACTCTGATAATAACTTACACTGCCAAAATATTTGTCCAGTAGTTCAACAAACCGATGTATAATTTCTAAGCATAATAATTCATTATCTGTTTGTTCGACTGCACAACAAAAATAAAGAGAAGCGTACCTAAAATTTAAAAAACTTTCGAGCCTTTAAATAACATTATTTATAGAAAATAACTACAATTTTCCAAGACATTAACTAATTAGATAGAAATGCGATAGCAGCTACTGCAACAGAAAAGAATAATATTAAAAAGCTGAAACATGAGCAAAAAATAAATAGTAGGATCAGTATAGAAATCAGTAAGAAGAAGGATTCAGTTTTTCAGGCGGGAATAAATAATTAAAGTAAAAATGGAAATGATTTTAAAAATTTATCGGTTTCCTACCGTTTATAAACAATTTTAAGATCCTTATACTCCAAAAATGCACACATTTTGGGTTTTCGAGCTAGAATTGTAGTGATCAATTCTCGAGTGATTTTTTTTTTCATCTGCAAATAAGTTTTTTTTCCACAATCATTTGTATACTCAAAGTATACAAATTTCCTTACTTATTTTTAAATCTAACCGCTTAGATTGAAAAATAAGTAAGGAAATCTTCTATCCAATTACTAATTTACTTACAAACTCGTTTAATATTAATTTTTTTTTTTTTGCTCTGACAAGTAAATTATCCCATCAAATACTTAATATGAAAAGATTTTATGATCAGTGTTACAAATTACACATTACAGACTTCATGATATAAATTTTTGAATTACGAAGTAGCATTTGAAAAATTCTTTTTGAAACTTTTACAACACATTTAATTTTAACACGAACTGTATTATATATTCTCAACTCTGTACTGCTATTGTAACAACTAAAACATAGTTCTAACCATAGACTTCCTGATCATGTCTTTCACTCATTTACTGTCGTCACTAAAAAAATCAACATGACTGCTAAATAACTTACCTTTTCCTGATATGCTACATACCACTTCTGTAAACGCAACTTTCCCTGCCTACTAAACAGTAACATAAATTGCATCATTTTAGATTATGATTCAGTATGATTCAATACCTTCAACCTAAAATGACCACAAAATTATGCAGTTGAAAAGCGAAAATAGATGAAAGCTTTATATGTCCATGTTATTAAGACATGAAATGTTATTAGCGATTAGTAATAAAATGTGATAATTATGGTAATTGAAAAAATCGATAACTTTGATTTCTTTAAGACTTAAAGAAAGCATAATTTCGAGATAGATCATTTTCTAATCAAATAATGAGCTGCGCCTTATTCCACAGTAGTAAAATTTTCTAGCTCAACGCAAAAGAAGCACATGAATAGACCTACTTCACTCAATATTCATAAATTATTTACTCAATATCAAGTAATAAATACTAATCAGATGAAGTTAATCATACATATTTCGCAAATTCAGTTAACTGCGCCAAACACTGATCCAACCCAACAGCTCACTCCACCCAACCCAAATACAAAGTCAACTCAACTCAAGCTTAAGCTCATTCATTGCCAATTTTGCTCTCAGCAACAGTTGATCAGCAATTAGTCTCGACACGATAAATTGCACACAGTACTGTTAAGATCAATAGCGTGTAATTGTTTTTGTTTATGGTTAGCTAGTTTCATGCTATTTGTCGTCGCGGCTTTTCCAATGTGGTGCTCATGCTTAATTGTTTTAAAGCTTGAGGGGTAGTGTGAGTAAGTTAACTATGTTCACGCCAAAATAAATTAAAATTACTTTATTGCAGCTAATTAAAGATAAAGCTAATTAATTGTGATCACGTATTTGCGTGGCATCTGATATCGAAGGCATCACTTACATTATTAAGTCCAAATTTGATAGAAATGTTATAGTAGTGCCTTTTTTGAGTTGTGTTTAAGACGTGTGTGGTAACTGCAATCACTCACATCAATTGCAGTTTTGGATTTATTTTCCATAAGATGGAGATCTAAGGACAAACTTTACTCTGTTACGCTGATTTAGGCTACACTGACTAATTTTTGACTCGAAACTTGAATTCTGAACATTGTAAATGAAAAGTTGATCTCCCGACCGTAGTCACTAGCTTTTAAGTTCAGAATTTTATTACTTTTAGCCTGAAGTCCATCTTTTATTGTCGACTTTAATTGACCTAAGCAGTATTACGTTCATAATACAATAATTTTCATGTCGGAAAAGTTGTATTTGATATGTGGGCGAGTTTTGTATCTAAGGGAAGATCCAAAGCTAGAAATTTCGTATAATTTTGGATGTTAGGGATCTGATCAAATGTTTAATATACTACAGAGCTATTGTATTTTGTAATTTGAATAAGTTCTGGACTCACAAAATGAAGGAATAAAATGGATGAATATTGTAACAAATTTCTACTTATTCACTAGGTATCTGTTAGTTTTGTGTTTCAATTTTTCAGTGATCGTAGCAAAATAAATGTTTTGACAAATTTAGAATAGGATGGAATCTCCAGAAGCACCAGTCACTCCAGCACTTTTTCGTCATGGCGACCAGTCGACAGCAATGAATATATCGGACAGTGAAACTCCGTATACATCAAGCACGCCAGATTTACATGTAATTGCTATTCATCTTTCAGTTCTTAGTTTTTTACTCTGTAGAGTTTACTGTACACCAATGTGTCTTTTCTTGAAAATTTGTGCATCTGAACTTGCGATATATGTTTGATCGTGAAATTGAGAGAATGGATTAAGGTCAAGAAATTTTTTAGAATGATTCCGTCATGATATGTGTAAGGCAACTCTAACAAATTCTATGATACATTGAATTTTTTTAAATACACAAAAAGTACTGTCAACTTTCGGAAATGTTAAATTTTATGGTAGTTTAGATAGCACACACTGAGCATAAGGATGAGTTGAAGGAGTAAAATAGAAGTTTCCGACTCAAATTATTGTTCGACGTAAGAATTTTTGAATTTTTGATGTTTAGTTCTCGTTTCTGAATATTCAGATCACATTTAACATGGTTATCTTCAATTTAAAAGCATTTATTTGTTTATTGAACTAAATTGCACAGCGACATCATTCCGCAAAAATGTTGTTTCGTTGGTGTTTCAGCTTTTGCTTCAGATCGTGCACTAAGATCGTACTCTCTTTTTAGAAAGTTCAGTCAACAGCAACTTTCGTTGATCATCCTTCAACTTCACGTGCGTGTACAGCTGAACCGTTAGGAAATAATATTCCAGATCGACCGGAAGTCTTCTCCCTTTCAAAACGTAAATCACGTTCAGTTGCTGATGTATTTTCCGCCCTTGATAAAGATAAAGGTTAATTCATATCTTTTATCAATTACTGGAGCAGCGTTAAAAATATATTTGGCTTTACAAAAGTTTCTATGTACGTTTTCCGTTTTGAAATGCATATAAATCAAAATAGAGTAAAAAAACCGTACTGGTCGCTGACATGTTGCGACGATTTAGTATACAGTTCGGAAGCAAAAGTTGGTTGTTACGTCAGTATTTAGTTACAGGTACGGAAATAAGTGTGAATGATGTTCGTTGTTATGATGCTCTTGTTAAAGAACAGAAATCGATTGTAGTTGAGTCAAATTATGATTATACTCCTAAGCGCAAAGATGAATTAAATTTGAAGCGCGGATCAACAATTAAAGTGATACGTCGCGATGGGTTAGAACAGTCTTTTTTCAAATTCATTGCTATAGAAAAAGCACTCTCAGTTAAATTAGAGTTATAAAAGCTGGCATTCAACATTTGTGACAGTTTTACTGGTATTTTGGTGGTTTGTGTTATTGGTTGACATTAAAATTTCGTTAACAGTGATATTCTGATTTTGTAGAGAGGAAGGTTGGTGGTACGGAGAAAAAATGGATGGGAGCGGAAAAAAAGGATTTTTCCCTGAAAATCATGTACAGCTAGCTAAAGGTTTGGCAAAGGAAATCGATCTAAATGATGTTAAGTTTACTGGTCTACTCGGGGCTGGTGGATTTTCAGTGGTGAAATCGGCAATTTATCAGGGACGGGTAAAAGCTTATATTTTTGAAGTTAATCTTTTTTTTAAGAAGACAAAAAAAAGCAAAAAAAAAAACGATGTTTCACCTTCATATTGCACAATTGCTTCCTCTAATCTATTTTAATGATGTTTATTAAAATTTTGAAATAATTGATAGTGAAATCTGTCATAATAATAATTTTCGAAATGTATTGAAAACCATTAGATTTTTATTTTGATTTACTACTTAATTGATTAATTTTTGTAAGGAATTTTACTTAATATTTTGTAGAATGCTTGATTTTTTTTGAAGAAAAAACAGAATGGTCTTATTGCTCTTAACAAATTGTTATTATTTTTCATATTATAGGAAGTTGCAGTTAAAACTCCACATTCAAAATATAGCAGAAAAGAAATATTAGAAGGTGAATGAACTATTAACATTTGAAATTTTGCTTGTTTGTAACTAAAAGACCCTCATCATTGTTATTCATTTCAGTATCTATTCGATTATTTTTTAGTTCGTCTGTGAAAAGGAATTTTATGCTTTATTGCGTTTTTATTTTTTTAACTGCACATTTTGCAGATTGATATGTTTTAATTTGAGAATGAATATTTCTTATTTATCTCCTTTTATAAGGGAGCTCGGATTTTTTTAAATTTAACAATCAAGTTTTAGAAAGTGCTAATTTATATAATTAAGCTGTTCGAGAAGAAGCAAGTATTTTTCAAATGTTAGATCATGGAAATATTGTCGAAATGTATGGTGTGATCGTTGGAGATGAACCAGCACTGGTTCTTGAGCTTTGCCGAGGTTAGCAGAAATGTTAATTGTCGCATATTTCCTTCAGTATATATATTAAATATTTTTCGTGATGAAATCGTGTTAAATATAACTCTGTATGTAACATTTAGATTATTTTTTCAGATTCATTAGCAAAAGTATGTTCTAGTAAAAAGAATATTTCACTTTCGGAAGAAATAATTAGCAATTGGGGTATTCAAGTTGCTCGCGGAATGAACTACTTGCATAGTCTGAATGTACTTCACAGAGATCTGAAAGCAGCTAATGGTTGGTTTTCGAATTACTGTACAAATCAGTCTATTCTGAGGTATAATTTGAATGTGCTAGTTGAAATTTACTGCGTTCAGTAAAAGCCATTTAAGATAAATTTGATGTGTAAAAATCTAAGCAAAAATGTGAATGTATTGTTTTGAATCTTTTGAAACCCTTCTTATCTTCGATTTTCTGCTTTCATATTTCATGTTTAAGAAATAAAGTGTCAATTTTATATTTATTTTAAAAGTTGTGTTACGCTCGAATTTGCTTGCAATTTCAAATTCACTGTCTTTTAGTTCTAATCAAAGAAAAGGTTTGCGATTGCTTATTGAATTCACAAACAAGCAGCGATGAACAGCTAACACATTCGTTCCAAGCCAAAAATGGAATTTGTCAGAAATGTGGTGGTTCAGCGTTAAACTGCCTCACTTTAAAAATTGCTGATCTTGGTCTATCAAAAAAACTGAGAGTTCCTGATTGTAGGTAAGCATTTTTGTGATAATTTCGGGATCGAAGTTTACGAATTTCAGCTCGAGGAATTTCTGCAAATTAAGTCGTGCTAAAAATTTTATTTTAAGCTTTGGTGGTACCAGAATTGTACACTTCACACTGTTTCTTTTTTTTCAGGATGAGTGTTGTAGGTACGATACCGTATCTTGCACCGGAAGTAATTCGTGACCGTAAATGTTCTAAAGCAATGGATGTTTGGAGTTTTGGTCTCGTTCTTTGGGAAGTGTTAACTGGTGCAACTCCTTTTGAAGGTCTTGGTCCAGGAGCTGTGCAATTACAGGTTTAGTCCGCTACATGTTAAGTTTTTTATGGACTCAGTTTGTTTTTTTATTCAAAATAGTTCGTGAATCACATGAAGAAGCAAGATGAAAGAGAAGCATGCTATAATGCTTAAAAAATAATGAATGAAGATTTTTCATGTTTAGATAGGGACGTTTGTCAAACAAAAAATTCCCTCGTCTTGTCCTGCAGATCTGAGACAAATAATTGAAAGTTGCTGGCATGATGATCCATTACAAAGACCAACATTCAAAGATCTGATTATTGATTTGGAGAACTTCAGCAACAAATTCCGAGCATCAAACCCGTATGATCAAACTGTAATTGTTGAATTTTTTACTCTTTTTTGAAACTTAAGGAGGCTAACTTGTTTACATATCTATGGAAACTATTGAGAGCTCCGTCTACTTCCACATCAAGATAGACTGAGCGACATCGTAACATCTGATAATAAGACAAATCAAATAGTTTTTGGAATAATTCAAATTTCTTAACATGCGCAGGTGAAATTAGTTTGATTCTTCCTT
Source organism: Thelazia callipaeda (assembly GCA_900618365.1). Taxonomy (NCBI): domain Eukaryota; kingdom Metazoa; phylum Nematoda; class Chromadorea; order Rhabditida; family Thelaziidae; genus Thelazia; species Thelazia callipaeda. Next base: position 31,478 of record UYYF01004608.1, read on the forward strand.
AATCGATTCATATTATTTCATTATTTGAGCTCTTGGAGAATAGCTTGCACAAATTAAGAAAAAGTATGATGGAAGAAATATCAGCGATTGCTAATGAAATGGCGAGAAAAGCAGAAGAGTTGCAAAGACGGGAAGAAAAGTAAGCTTGCATAATTTTTGGCTTACGAAATTATAATTCGACGCAATCAAATGTGACAAGTTGAGTTAATTTTGTAACTGTGTTTTTCTTTCAGCGTTAAAAAGGGTGAACGAGAATTGGAACTTAAACGGATGATTTTTGAACTGCAACAAACTTTATCGGAGAGACCACCAAAAGAAAAACCATTGCCGCCGAAAAGACGGCAGCATTTGAAGTGCGAGGATATATCAAAACCTTATGGTATGATTAGTGCGTCGTGTAGTTCACCAAAATTTTTTAGTTAGATTTTAAATATGATAAAAACTGTATCACGCTGTGGATATATAGTAAACTTAGCAAAATGTTTGGGCTGATTGAAAGCTTCAATTTCTGTATTTTGAAAATAATTTAGTATTCGTATCGATTCAAGGGGATATCCAGTCAATTTAATGATAAATATGACAACTAACGATTTTCATAATTTCAGATCTGAAAACTGAGATTTCATTGACCAAGAATATGCAAATGATTAAATGTAAGAATTTGAATTTTAGATCCCATTTTATGTTTTCATACAAGAAGTTATGAAGCACATTTTTTTGTTGTGCAATGTGTAATTTATCGTTCAGTAGTTTTCTGTAATGTTTTCTAAATATGATGCACATAATTCTTATAAAAATCTTTCGATTTTGACTTCCATATATTGAGTGTTGTTCAGTATGTTCAGTGCTGAATTTTATGCAGATCCAATATAAAATAAGCTTGAAAAAGTAGTTTATTCGTTGTGGTTTGTGTTTGAAATTGTGTTTGATGTTTGTGAGTCTGTCTTTTAAGCGATGAATGGAGATGGAATGGATGGAGTAGTAAATGGTGTACCAGTAAATGAGGATTGGTCTCAAATGTCCAACAGTATGCATGTGGATGGAACTGTTCTAGGATTTGCTACACTACCTCGAATTCCGAAAAAACTCATATTAAAAAGCCAGAATCTTAATTGTGTTGGGGACTGTCCAACTCAACAACGAATGCCATCAAAAAGTACACCTGATCTACTGAAGCTTTACCGTCTTCCGCCTCATAATGCAAGTCCCAAGCTCAAACGTGTCAATGCTTGTAAAGTAAAGCGTGATTCTGCTCGTACTAGTGCCGAAGAAGAGGTAGATGAACAATGTGTAGAAGTTATTAATGATAAAGGTTGGTTATATCAGTTGAATGTTATTGCTTTATTTGGCTGGCGTTTGAATATTATAATTGCACGTTTGTGTTTTTATCAAACTTCTTTGTAAAGGCATCTATTTGTGATATTTTCACTCTGATTATCATGTGTCGTCATTGGAAGAGCATATAGGGTATTACTGTTGTGATTATTCCATGACTTTTTAAAGTAATTTTCAAACTCAAATAAACCATATTACAGATTTGGAAAGTCTTCTAGAAAGTACAAGTCAACAGCCGAAAACTTCCTTAGATCATTTAGCTACACCACGACGTATTGTGCAGCTACCACCATCAGTGAAGAAATTACCTGCTGATCATCATGTTAGGTATATTTCCTACAGTTTTGACTCATTTTTCATTCTTCGTTGTATACACGTCGATTAAATTCGTGTGTTCTTTCATTCCTTTCTCTATCACAGAATTATGATTAGATTGGCAGTGTCTCATTCTTTGTTTTTCAGAAATTACTGCTGATTTATGATTCTCTTTTTTTTTCCCATAAATTTGGCAAAATTATCCTAATCAAAATTATGTTGGGAAAGCAATGATTTTTAGGTCTAGTTCTGCTGCTGATGACCGTCCGCGTTCGAAAATGAGTAGAGAGGAAGATCGTGGATTCTTTCGTAATATTTTCAAACGTGACGCAAAAGAACGAGCAGGTGCAACTAAACATTTTCTACATTTTTTGTTTTTATTAATTTTATTTATTACATATCCTCATTTGCTAATATAATATTTTAAGTTGCAAGTGCCTATTTGCTGGGTCCAGTACCTTGCCATCTTAATTTGAAGTAAACCATAGGTACAGTTTTCAATTACTGATAGGTTTCTAATAAGGACTTATTTACTTTTGATACCTAGGCGAAGTTTTCATCTAAATGATATGTAAATTTCTACTAGAGCTTGCACATATAATGAATAAAAAGTTTTAGAATGCAGTTGCTCAGAAAATTTTTGTTAGTCTTTTTTTAGAATTCCATTTTTTGTATATTTAAGGTCATAGTAGTGGAAGTTTGTCCAAACTAGCAGTTGTGTCTTCACCGCGAAGTTCATGCATTGTTGGGTCATCCATCATTTCGAAAGTAAGTTAAGATTTTTTCGCAGTGAAATTATTGCTATAAATTTTATTATTCGCTGTGATAATAAGTCGTCAAGCCTTCAACGGTGAACCATGAGGCGTATGGCAGAAATAAATTAACTCTCTTACAACAGAAAGAAAGTTCTTAATTAGTTGCAGGCTATGGCAGCACCATCAAGACATTATGTAGTCAAAAGTCCGACAAAGCCAATAAAAATGGGAAAGTAAATATTTCAGAATTCATTTTGGGTTGTTTTATCTACATTATTTGACTTTTAAGGGGCTTTTTTTCACAAAATATTTAAGAGGTCTCCAAGTATTCTCATTTGGAAACTTAAAAATTCGTGATCAGGTATTATATAAAGAATGTGAAATGTTTTGAGCCAGTGATATTTACTTCTTTAAATTTGGGATTTTTCCCTATCTTTCTTGTAGGAAGAAAAAGTGTACAGCTGATGCACAAATCGACAAATATGATTTGACGGAAAATTCGAAGTATGTCAATTTTTCAATATCGAAGAAACATTTTTTTGTGTCCAGAAAATAACGAAATTGACTTACTGCTGCAGCTTTTTGCAGAACATTTGTGAAACGTAGTGAGCGTCGTAATAGTTCGACGCCTTCACAAACCAATGCAGTATATCCCACCAAAAGTAGTCCGGTATCAGTATATTCTTCTAATGATGAATTATATATCGGAAAACGAATGGCATATGAAAAATTGTCAGAAGTTATGGATCCAGGAATCATCGAGAACCCTTCATATATTTCACCAAAACATTTCCCTCCACGTGATCGAGCATCTACTTCAGCAGCTACCAGAATATGTTTTAGGTAGGTTCGATTTATTGGCAACTTATTTAAGATAGTACTAATGTAATAGTTTAGTAGCTGATAAGCAATTATCTCGAAATTATATGTTAATCTTTGATTACCAATGAAGACATCTTGATTGATTATTAGATGGCAGATGTGACATGAGATTTAGAAATCAGGTTTTGCAGATTTTAAACTGAACCTCATATCATATGAAAAACTGAAGTTTGAAAATTTTCACATCCAACTTCATATGTTTTAATCAAGTGAAATTCCTCTACATGTGAACATAACTTCTCTTTTAGCCATACTTCATGTGATGATCAACTAATTAATTGTAGTCCGGCAGTTATGGAAAACTTCACATACAAGCCGCCAAGTGAAATTGCAGTCTCACACAATGTTGTGATGCAAGGTATGATTTTAGATATAATCTTTAAATCATGAGATTTGAACTATGTTTATGTTTATTTGTTATTAAACTTGATAAATTGTTTCTCCAATATAGTGAGACTCACTATACTGTGGGCCTCACTATATTTACTGTAAGATAATTTTTAACGTTTAAAAAGTATGAATGCAGAGCAAATTGGCGGCTAATTTCTCATCTTCATTCTAATTTATGAGTAGTTGTGAAAATATTTCAGTTTCTTTAGATAACCCTGTTGAAAGAGGTGTTGATATGTATGTAGCAAAGCATTCGTATTATTCACCTGTTAACGAAAATGGTTCTTTTTTAATTGTTGAATTTATTTAACTTTTTGTTTATTATCTACATGGGATTTTGCAGCTTTCGTGTTTGTCACATAATTTTTGGCTCTGAAATAAGTTAGACGTAAAATATTCACAGTTAATTTGCTGTCATATATGATTTAAGGTGCTTTACTTAAACATAGGAGTTATGTTTGTATATTTATTTATCATGATCTACATACTGAATGTACATATACTCACTATTATGTCTCATTTACAACATATGTATTTTACTAAAGCAAAAGTATGTTGTAATTTATCAGAAAATAAAAAATTTTACAGCTCCATTTAATGAAGATTCAGCGCTAACTAATCAGTCTTTGCTTCATGGCGTTACAATAAATGGCCGAGATTTGTGTTCACCTCTGTTGACAGTTCAGCAAACTTCGGTCTGTTTTTTCACAACAACCTCTTAGGTCTTGTATTTTTTGTTTTTAAAAAAAATGTTCCCAATTAGTGAGATTTAAGTATTGTTATCTCATTTCTTGTTTTTGCAGCTGAACGTGCCTTCACCATCTGTTGTTGACGAATGTGGCACTGACATGAGTTTTTCCTTATGTGATGGTACTGATTCTGGTGTCAAAAGGTTAAAAATAACTTTTTTTGCGTATTTAACCCTTTTCAGTAAATTTTGCAAGTGGTAGTAAAGTTGATAATGGTTTGGAATTAGATTTAAAATTCATGACTGCAGATTTTAGGCATCATGTATTATTGAAAATTCAAAAATTTTTAAGCAATTTTTGATGTGCAATCTGCTGATCTATATATAAGCTTAACTTGCAGTGAGCAAGAAGATTTCGAGGATCCACCAAAAATTCAGGCTCCCACTCTTCCTGGGGTTATAGGATTTCGACCACAACGACCATATACATTAGATCTCAATCTGCCGTCGACTCCTGCTGAAAGTGGAATAAGTACTTCGGAAAGTCCTTATCGTAGTTTTCCGAGTATTGATCACATGTCTCAAGATAATACCCCGCCACCTATTATGGATTCGAGTACAGTTTTTCCCATTGTGCATAGAAATATTATTCATATTGCATAATTCCGATTAGCGCAAACTGATTTCAAATATAATCAAGTATTTGTCAAGCTTTTATCTCGAGCTCTAGCTCTGCTGTCTCTTTATTCTCTGTCTAGTTATTTTCTATAAATGTTGAGCAAATATCATTTAGTTAGTTATATTAAATTCTCCAGTTGTTTGCTCTACTGGACTTTGTTAAAAATAAGAGATTGAAAATTTCATAGTTAATAAAAATGAAGACTGGATGAAATATTCTTCAGAGAAGTATTATAGAGTTTCCATTTTGAGCGACTCAAGTTATCCTACAAAATTTACAGCGCAACGATCGGCACCACCAATACCACCGCGTATAAATGTGAAACGTCCAGAAGATGAACAGGTAGGGCAACGTCAAAAATTAAGTCCCGTTTCGCAGTCACCTTGATGGTTACGGACGATATTTAGTTTAAAAAATTTTCTTACTCGACTTCATCGAATTTTATCTCGAATTCCAGCAATATTATGTATTTTTTCATATAATTATGGTCTAAAAAAATTATCAAAAAGACTGTAATTTCTTTCTTCCAAATCATTCCTCACTTTTACATCGACGCGGTGGATTTTTTCAAAAAATTTTGAAAATGACATATTTCAATTTTTTGTTTGCTTGTTTGCATCTACTTTCACAACTGTGTTCGTATTCTCAAATTAAGTCAAGATTTGGAACGTTTCATTGAGCCTTAACTTAAAGTTGTCGGGTTTGTCGAGTATCATGTAATTTTAGTCATTTTTTGAATTATCTGATCCGTCTTGGAGAAACTTATGGAGATGTTCTCAGTGTAACTTGTTCGTTTTCATTGATGTATTTATAACAAATCTTTCCGATCTTGAATTTGGTTTTCTTCATTAAAATGAAGAGATATCAGTAAAGTTTTTGCATTTGGAATATCCTAAAGTAAGTAGATCACGTCTAACCGACCTACATTATTTTAGAATGTTTTGCATAGGGAGAAATTGGTGTGATATATATGTTTTTTTGAGATAGTCTTTGTGTGATGTTTTCTTGGATAAAAGTTGATACTGCATCGAACTGGTGAAAAATAACGACATATGCTAACACGTGCTAGTGAATGTTGCACCGACTATGTAGATGAAAGTATTAAGATATGTGATTCAGTAGAAATTATGCTACTGTAATGAGCGAGGTACACTTTCACATCGCCGGATTATTTTTTAATTTTTCATGCAACTATTGATGGCAGCCTCAATCTAGTTTTTGGGCCCTTCATCGCTATTAGTGAGATGATTTCAAGAACTGTTATTTCTATAAATCGGTGTTGTTATTGGAATTATTAGAAAACGTAATGAGGGCATTGTTATTGATTAGATTAGTAAGCTAAGTTTCAAATAACTAAATTCAGTAGCGCAGTTTGGAATGTGGTGTTGCATTGATAGGTTTTGGTAGTGGCAAGCAGAGGTGTCGATTGCAAATTGTTGTCCAGTAGTGTTCAAATTCTTTTACTTTAACCCATGGGTGGTTTCTGCTTTTTGGAACTAAGTATTTGTGATCAGAAATTTTCTTCTTTTGTTTCGTATGGTAAAGATTACTGCAATGTTAGCTACATTTTTGTATTGCAAGAAGTATAAATAAAGTCCACAGTTACTTAAACTATGGCATGAGTGGCACTATATATGTTTTGTTTTAAAGATACCAAACTTATAGTCTAGTTGGTTAGAAACAGTTTCTGTGTATAGTTCTGTGCGTTTCATGGCAGCTGAAATAAATGTAATGAACTTCAAAAATTCTCAGATTGTTAGTGAAGCTTTCGTTTGTTTGGTATTATGAATGTGGGGTTTATTTCCATAATGCTAGTAATTAAATTTGTGAGGATAAATTGAAATATGTTATTCGTAATGCTTTGCAAAAGTATAGTCGGATGTACGTTCAAAATTTGATTCCTCATCTAAGGTGAAGGGAAGTGCTATGAATAGTGTCACTGTTATTTGTCCAAACTCACGTCGTTGTATTATAAAAGTTACTCCTTCTACTCCGATTCGGAAGGTTTGTTTTGTCAATGTATTCGTGCTGTATGATATGTAGAAATTAGAAAATACGAGAAATGTAATTTACGAAAGGTTCAGAAATAGGGACTGTGTTTTGGATTTGTATCGTAATTCACAGGATACCTAGTGAGTGAAAAATTGGATTCGAAGTTTCTATAGTATGTTGTTTTTTCAGTTGTTGCTCTTCCTGATTCTTTTATACATTTTTAGTATCTTTTCAATCTTTCACAGATTTTGGAGGAAGCTTGTCTAAAGCAGGGTTTCGATATTTGTTCTCATGAACTAAAGCATCAGAAGCATACGTTGGATTTAGCATTGCCCCTTCGTCTTACAGGTTTATCTAATAATGCTACTCTTGAGCTGGTTCCATCTGTCCACGACAACATTGTTCCAGTACGAGTTCAGATTGCTTTGCAGGTATAAAGCCTTTTCATTTATTTTTTTATCTTCAATAATTTCATAGTTGTTGAAAAACTATCCAAGGGTCTATCAGGATTTTGAAAAGTGTCTAAAACTTGCCTACAGTTTCTTTTAAGCATTCATTTTTAAATGCCTTTCAACTTATGTTTGTTATTTGTCATATTTCTGCTACTTAATATTGCATATGTTTTAATGTCAAAATTTAAGCTTAAAGCAATGTTAAGTACTTTTTACATTGGTATCAGTTTCATCGAGTTAATTAAAATATTTCAACAAAATTCATTTTTGTTTTACGTTTTGAGTCATTAGTTGTATAAATTATATATCAATACTGCAAGTTTTCGGAACCATTCTATTTCATTGATTTTAATACGGTGGTTTATGTAAAAATTTTGCGGAAGAGAAACATATCACGATACTCTTGACAATACTTAAAATATTTGGCTATTCAGCTCTCTGATGGATCTCGATTACTGCAAGATTTTCAAAGCAAAATGAATTTATGGGAAATTTTGAATGTTTTCTCAAAAGAATCACCTCATAATTTGATAAAATGTGCCGATGGTCAAGTTCCATGCTGTATTTTCATGAATAAAGAAGTAAGTGTTTAAGATATTGTATATAATAGCTTTTACTGAAAATTAGACAAATTGTCGTAGAAAGAATGAGGAAATAAGTATTGTTTTTGAAAAAAATGTATTTATAAGTGGCACAAGTTTGGAGTTAAAAATATCCTGTCCTTAACTTATATCACTGATGTGGTTCCATAATATTTTATTGATTACGACCTATTTTCAGTATCGTGGAGAGACAGAACTGAAATCAACTACTTTGGAAGCAATGGGAATAACTGCCGGGCGAAGCCTGATAAGGTAATTCTCCTATAATCCGAGATGTACTCTAGTTCACATTTACAAATTCCACCACTGCTTTGAATTAAAATCAGTTAGCTGCAACATTCTTCTGATAAATTTTTCGTTTGTACCATTTTACCTGAAAATAGAAATCAGAAACTGATTCATGGGGAGTTGCGTGAGAGCAGTAAAAAAAATACATAATAGGTATTCTGTTGTAAATATGACGGCAGATGAACTATCAAAACTCGAAAATCGTGTTGCGGAAGAAAAGGAACGGATTGCAAGATTGGAACAAGGGTATGAAGTACGAAAAACTGAAAATGAACGCCGTCTTCAATTAGAAATTGAAAGAGAAAAGGTTTCTTTTGTTTTCTTATCCTTCTGTGTCTAATGAAAGCTTTTAATTCTATTAAAGTATGTAATACGCCAGGTTGGCTTTGAATAGTATGAAATTTTTTAATAGTTATATCAAGCTTGTTAGTAGGATTAAAAGCTTTCAATGACTATTTTCATTATCAGGAATTTTGTAGCTATTCTAGAAGTTTGATTGGTTTTTATTGCAATCTATTTTATTACTCTGTTGCAGCAAATTGTAAGGATAAGTTTATAATTTTTTTTCAAATCATGGAAACATAAATGAGTAGACCAAACTTTCAGTTCGTTTTGTATTTCAGATTTTCAAGAGTGAACTTGAAAGTAAACCTAGGATAAATGCAACACAAGAATTAGATCATTGTGAGCACACTATCAGGTTTGAAGTTTTTTGAAATTTTATTAAAATAATAAAATCATGTTGCTGTAGTTTTCTTGTGCTTTATTTCGGTCAATCCTATAAATGATTTTATGCTCGGGTAATATTTTGCTCAGTCGCTATTTAAAGAAATACGGAGGTTGAATCGTCTGCTCATTCGATGTCAATCAAGCCATTGAACGATAACCCCGTTCAGCCTGTCACTGAATCTGAAATGCCGGCTGCAGCTTCAGACCGTTTGCAGCATCTATATTCACTTTTAGATGAGGTCTTTTTTTGTTAACCTATAAATCAATGATAATGTTATATTATTGGACAAGGTAAAAACAGCACCGCAGAGTCGTAGACTGATATCACTAGAATTTTTTAAGACAAGAAACATATTTGACTAGCTTATGAAGACTCGCTACTTTCGTTTTACATTTTAGTTCATTCTAAATTATTTTTTTAATCATACTGTTCCAGCAGGATTAAGCCAAATGATTATTTCGGATCCTCACTTGCTCCTTCTCTGTATTAGTTCATTTGTATAGATTACTTTTCAATTGTTTTTTCGACAGTCTTTTACAGTTATCGGCAATTATTGTAATACACTTTTCATTTTTTTAAATGGTTTTATTTCAGATTGATAACAGTTTGTCCACTAATACAGCTGATTTCCATGCTAGAAAAGTTCTTAGTGATGAAGGCCATGCAAATATGAGTACGTTGCACCAAAGAACTGAAGTAATGAAGGATGAAAAAAAAGTGAGGTTGTAAATAATATGCTGTGTGCGTGTGTGGAAGGGGGGAGGGGGTGAATTTTGTTACTTTCATTTTAGTGATTTTTCGAAGTTTTGACTTTCTTTTAAAAAAATTTTTAGTGTAGACTTTTGAAAATTTATTTACCCGATATTTTTCTAAGCTTGATGTGAAATCATATGTTGCTGGCATCCTTTATTATAGTCCTTTTCGTAATAATGCTTAACACGTCATGAAAGTATACATTACCATTTAATCTTCTTAAAGATATCTAGCGTACCTGTTGAGAGGTGCAACCGAATGCCTGTTATTATCAGACAAGATTTGGAGTTGAGTGAAACAAATACAAAAATTCTCGACGAGACAGAAAATGATATCGATGATCAGTTTTTTGATCTTACTGTCAACGATGTTCAGAGCATTCATCGCGACCTCAAAGCTCAGGCGTTAGTTTTAATTTTTATTTTCATCTTTTTTTAATCTTTGAATTAATTACTGACGAAGAACCGAAGAAGAGTTTGCGATTTATGGTTGACTCATGGTGGTCGGTATTTATTGTTAGTTAGAAGCATTCTTTGATTTATCCCAGAAAGACAACAATATTCAGTTATTCATTTGTTATTCTCATGTTACTAAAATTTATAACAGATTAAAAAAATCGATTTTTGCGACATTACCTAATTTGATAGGTTTTTTTGATAAAATGGTTTTTAGCCACGCACAACAGCAAAGAACTTTTGTGTCGAAAAAATATGTCACTGAAATTAATCAGCATCGAAAAGAAGAAAGTTACAAACACACTGTGGTACGATTCAAGTTTTCAGATGAGACAATTGTACAGGCCCAGTTCATTTCTCAAGAATTGGGTGATTCTTTTGATTTAAATTTGATTTGAATTTCATTTCCAAAGCATATTTTTTTAAGCATTTGCTTGGACACATTTTTATTTCTCTCAGAAAAATTAACGACTTTTTGATAAATTGAGGCGATATTTTCAGTATCAGAGTTATTCGAATTCATAAAAGAAAATTTAATAATTATGGAAACAAAGTTCGACATTTGTCTTGCAAATCATAAGCTTTCTCCCACTGATCAAAAAAGTCTTATTGATGTTGGCGTAGCACCAAAGTCATCACTTTACGTTCAATTTCACTCATCAGATAATACATTCGGTATCACTTCTAATTTTTCATTGAGCAGGATTGATCAAAAATAGATTTCTTAAATTTATTGCAGTTTGCTTTACATTCTTATACAAAATTTTTTGACAAATGCCTTATTTCTAGAAACTGGTGCAGCTAGAAGGTAAAGCTTGTATTGAACATTTATCAGTCATATAACTACGTTGTACTGAGATTATTAATATCGTTATGAGTAATCAAATCTTTCGTATTCCCTAGTTCTAAAACAGAGTAATTGTTTATTTTTAGATTCCCATTTTTTCCGAGACAAATTTCCTGAGGCTTCTTTATCGGTAGCTGACGCAATGAGTCGAGAATGGTTTGTGTTATTGAATTTTTTCTATAATAGGAGAGGTTTATGAAGTCAAAAATATTCTCTTTATGTATTTGACTTGATGAACTCCATATCATACGCACACAAAATATGTGATTGGAATACGACGTATTGATTTATTATAATCTTCGAGGTTTGGTAATCTAATATTGTTATATTGTTTGATAATACCTAAAATTTCAAAAAAAATAAATTTTTGTCAGTATTTTTAGTCTCGAAACTGCTCTATATATTATTTTTTGATATTTAGGTTATCTGTGAATAGTGATTATAAGCCATATATCCCTGTATTAACAGCTTCACGTGATGTTCGTCCTAGTGGAAAACGTCAGCAAGACAGAGCTGGAGAGCGAGGGATCCCACCTAAATTGAGCCAGCAGTCTTTGCCGAAATGGTTTAAAAGGCCATGAAATGAATACATATAGTAATAAAATTGTAGAAATCTCATTATCTGTTTTCAGCTTTTGAAATTGAGGTCAAAATTGGTTAACCAGATACTAGCGATAGTAGCTACGTCTGTTTCTATTATAATATGCAGTCAAGCATTATTTTGAAACTTGATCCTAATGAGTAGTTCATCACTCAGTTTAGAGCATTTCATGTTTTGTTTTCCCTTGCAAATTGAATACATGAAAAATGAAAATAGGAAATTAAAGTTGCAAAATTGATTCCTTGATGTGTTCGGTCTGTATTATCGCATTGAAATTCACAGAAAGCTAATGGGTAGAAAATTATGCAAATTTTTTTCTTCTGTTTAATTTTTATGTCATATTACATAACTTGTTTACAAACGTTGTGGGTTTATCATTGTCGATCAAAATGCTCTGTACTAAAATTCACTTTGTACAAAAATATTAGATTTCTATCGTTTTATGAGTTTGCTCTACGTCATCTCGAAAAATATGAATTGATAGGACAAAGAGTGTAGCAATTTTTCTACATGTTATATTTTTTTGTATAAATGGTTACAATGTTCATTTTTGTAGCTGCAATAAAAAGCATCTGGTAAACTAACTGCTTCTAATTTTTGCACATGAGAAAGTAATGAAGATTAAGATGTAGTTAACGTGCGCAATACAGTTTGATCCGTCCACTCGATTACTCACGAACTTTATATGACTTACAAGTTTTTGGCATTTACAGTGTTTTTATCACCGAGAGAGGATGATGTGTGTCAGTCTTACATCATCAAAAAACATAATAGTTGACATCTGAAGCAAATCAGTGTAGCTGGGTATTTCAATATCATCCAGTTACTGGAATTACAAGTCTTTGTCTATATAAGTTTCAATCCTCTGTACTTAGTAGCTGCTTTATTCTTCTAATAGTGTTAATAAGGGTGTTCGAGCTTTATATTCAACTTTTAGATTGATTAGGGATAACCAGAAGAAAAATGAGAGCTACTATGAATTCATAAGTAAGTGTATTAACTATTCACTAATCGAGGGAAACCGTTTCCGGGATAGTGCTGGTCCTGATAGTGCTGGTCCTGCGGTTTTTTGAGTTCCATGGTACTTCATTTTATTGTAATATTTATCTTAATGACACCTTTCGTCTTTTTACGTGGAACGAAAATCGGATACGTAATAAATTCCACGCTCAGCAAGGAAATTCGCGCGAACTAAACAGTGTGATTCTTCTTTAAAATGATCTACTTTGTTACGCTTATGACTATGGATGTAAAGAGTAATAACTGTTTTTATGCCATTTTTTCAATGATTTTAAGTTAACGTAAATATCGTTTGAGGGCTCAGAGAGTTCTAGTTATACGCATTTTGACAGTGTTTGTTTGCGTTATAATTATTTTTAATGACTTTAGTACCTTGTAAATGTAGTAATATCTGAAAAAATTTGCATGAAAAATAAGATTCAGTGAGTTATCGGTTTTAAATAAGAAAGATTAGAGGCACATAAATATATTATGTATATTTAATTTAGGAACCTTTAAAAAGTTTCAGGAAATAATCAGTACTTCATGCGGTTATGATATCGTTATGAATGAAGAATTTCACTTTCAAAGGTACTGTAAAATGAAGGCTTGAAATTATATCATAATTATGGCATGGACAGAAAAATCTTTTTGTATTTATATGAAATTAATTTTTGTATAAATTTCTATTCTTTATGAAAAAAGAATTTTGAAAATTGGAAATAAATTATAAAGTCAGAAATATTATTATTTCGATTCAAAAAATACAAATACGATGTTTCACCATTTGATATTTGCTATAAATTTATTCCAGAAAGTTTTTAATGAAGATTTCTACAAAGTAAAGTTATTACTTTGTTATTAATTTGAATGTGTTGTAGTCATTGTCTTTAATATGAGAAGTATGTTTCTTTTTAAATATTTTTAAATTATACACGTCAATTTCTATCTTGTCTCTAATAAGTATTTATTTATGATGAATTTTTATTCTATGATTACTTGCAAATATTGAATCGTGGAAGGTTGAGAGATTTATAATTCTGTTGATAGGAATATTTTGAATAATTGTCATAAGCTTTACATTGAAAATAATTTAAAAAGCGGTAGATAATAATTTTAAAAAACAGGTTTGATCAAAAATCTAGCATAGTAGGCAGTTTGATTGTAGGTCGAGTAATTATTTGAATATGTTTGATCAAACCACTGCTTTATTTTTCAATATTAACCACTAATTTTTATGATCTGAAGCTTTTTCAAATGCGGAAACGAACAAAAAGTTGAAGTCAAAATAAGTGACCTTACGTAAGATAGATCACGTAAATTATGCGAATTAGGAATTGAAAAATTGGTAAAATGAATTTTGATTTTTGATTTAACTTATTTGTAATATAATATGTAATCCTAATACATTCTCGTGATCAGGGAGATAAGAATGTATGAAGTGGAATAATTTACAAAAAGCATAAATTAATTGCGTGAGACTGTGGCGCAGGCTTCAAATATTCTGTCAAGCCCATGTAGATGATTTTATACTTTTGTTAATGTTGAATTATACAGAGGTAAAATTTTATAGAGTAATTTTCTCTTTTGAATTCAAAGGACTAGAGATGATTATAGGCGCGCAACAATTGGTATATTGTTTTGATTTCTAGTTCTTACAGTATTTGTTACAACTTAATTTCCGATCAAGTACAAGTGTTGACAAGTTTTTGATTTCAAGTTCTTTTTAAGTAGAAAAATAAGAATTTCGTGAAATCTTCAAATGTTTCCGAGATGAAATTCAGTTGAATTTGAAATAATTATTGGTATTTCTCTTAGGTCTGTATTAGTGGCTCGACCGCATAAACATACGTTCACGTGTGTATATATAACTACACGTTTACACATGCGTACTTCGTTACCCACATGTTTTTGTGTGTATATATGAAACATTTAAGTGAGTACTATTCTTATTTGATACTTTTGGAAGGATAAGGGAGAAAATATTTGTGGTTTGTCCCTTTTCTGACATGACAGAGCCATAAATCACATTTCTTCGCAAGCGGGGCACAATTTACTTCAAAAGAAGCAGCAGATTCGCACGGATGGATGAGAAGAAAGAGAAGGCCTGTGCCTGTGGCTACTAAACTGTGCACACTGTAAGCAATAAATCACATTTCATCGCAATTGAAGCGTAAGTTACTCTCAGTGAAAGTGAAACAGTTGCAAAGAACTGAGCAGAAAGAGAAAGACTGTGATTGCTAGAGTTGACGTAGTCACACGTCTGTCTACATCTGGATGTTTGTGTGCATTATTTATGTGAATACAATCATTTTTTTAATGCTTTGAGTGGTTGGATGGAAGATTTGATGTGACAGAAAGCTATCAATCACGTTTCTTTCCAAGTGAAGCACGGCTTATTTGAAGTGATGGATAACTGTAAACTAAAGATGTGAAGTAGTAATGCAGCATCTTTTTTTCTTGAGGGTCATAAGTTTTACTATTATATTGCAATAAGAAGATAGGGAACTAAGGGCACAGTGGAAATGAATTTGGTTTCGGAGAAATCTAAGTGAGCATTTATATTCGTACGTGTGATCTATGTTAGTGTATCACGTTTGTATATACGTGTTTATGTTGCTTCTTGTGGATGTTAAAGTGTGATTCACTGAGTTCTAGTTCTTGATCATTTGAACACAAGATTTTGCAAGTTTTTATTCGTTCGCTCGTTTTATTTTGCACGTGTTTGCGAGTTTTGCTTTTGCGTATTGATGTCTGATTTTGCATTTGTATAGATAAATGACAGAATTTGTGTTCAAATATGATGGCCATATTTGGGTTGTATTGTATGTTTCGCGTGTTTGATATAATGCTTTGCAGCGTGTGTGCTAATGCAGATTTGTAGACGCTTATTTAGTTGAGTGTGTATGCGTGTAACACGTGTACATACCATATGCTACGCAAGTACAGACACTAATACAGAGAAAGAAAAATTCTTAAAAATTAAATTTGGGACAAGTACTTAAAAAAATGCAAAAACTAATACAAAATGGTTTGTTCTTTTTATAAAATTGGTTTTATAGATGGCTAATTAACTTTTATATATTTCTTAGATGGTTCTGCAAAAGTTTAATAATTTATATGGTTGTACATTCGTTAGAAGCTTCTACAGTTTTCATATCCTTTTAGCTTGAAGTGATTTATCATTTTGTGTATTAGTTTCTCTATTGATGGATTTAATGTTTTACGTGAACTGATGAAAACCTCATGACGCATGCTCAGTGCTGTACGCAAACGTGGACCCGACAATTTCTACGTAAAATTTTTGCATTTGATGACTTGTTTGTATTCTGATTCCTCTCATTGATAGAGTTCAGTATTCTTAGCAGAATAATTAATAGATGATTTCATCAGCTCTAAATTTTAAAATGAGTAGTTTAGTTCTGTTAGTTTAATCGGAATCATTATTTCTCATTGCCATAATCTGCATTCTTGTCGCTTATTACTGTTGTTACTGTTCTCTGTTATTACTGTTGTCTTAATATTATCAAACTTGCATGTTGATTCTATAAAATGCAGTCTAGCAGTACTGCCTAATCAGAACTTAGTTTCAAAAGATTCTTCGCTTCATGGTCCTTATCGTACTGTTAGCTTATCACTTCATATCACCATGATTCCGTTACATTACAGTACTACAAATTTTAGTATCATCTAATATTTACCGTATCTCCGGTTTTGTTTCTGTGATAAACCTCTATCCGCACTTGTTTGTAGTTGCCATTTACTATTTTGTCTCTTTTATACCAGATTGTAATCATAGAAAGCAATTTCATAGCCAAATTTCTGTCTATATTTTTGTTTTCTTTAATGCCAGAACTCAGCTGTTAGCAAGTTTTAAAATGAGCTAATTATTTCATGTTTTTTATAATATCTTGGTTTTTTATAAAAATATTGAACAGAAGCTTTACAAATCATGTTTATGTTGTGTAAATCTGATGATTCAGAATGATTACATATATTCCGAACAGTACATTGATCAATCATTTGAAGACTTCTACGATCACTGAAAGTCAGGCATGGATCAGTTGTCCATTATTACACATGAATTCAACCCATCGTTACTGTCCAATAATGTTATCTGGGAATTTAACTGCTTTCAGAAATTACTGCGAGTTCAAAGTGAAAAAAAAGTGACTAATCCGTATTAATGGCTTATATAAAGTCATAATTAAAACCATTAACATATAACACCAATTTTAGTGAGAACTAACCTCGAACTGTGAAACGGAATTGTTTCAATATGCTTATTTCTAATAGATTCTATCTTTAAAGTTGAAATGTCATTTCAAGATCTTAGTTACAGAATCTGGACAAAAGGATCCACCGAAAGGAGTAAAGCATCACTTGAGGAGTCCAATAAGACAAAGTTCTAAATTTACTTTTGATGTTCAGTATCTAATTTTGAATAAATATATGCTTCCAATTGCGAGGAAAATAGTAATTGCACAAAATATATTTAGGCCATTTGAAGGGTTCATAACAAGGGAAGCTGTAGCATGCAACAAGGAACAGAACGATTTACAAAAAACTGAATTCAAAGATTATTGACAATTCCGTACAGTTATTGCACCAAATTGTTTTTAATTTTAAAAGGACTTTACATATTAATCAGATGGTCACTCAATACGACCATGAGAGAGAAAAGAAAAAATCTTTTGTAAGAATGCATTTTCTTTCAGTAACAGATCTACTTTTGTGATTGCCGGATCAACAAGTCGTTCGTACAAAATTATAGCACCGTATGTTTGAGGGAGATACAAGTAGAGCAATAATAATGCCTGGAAGCAATAATACAGTAACATTATACGTCAAAGAAATGGTTGTTACTAACAAATATTTCAAGACTCCATGCTTTTGAAAAAAGCTTTGAAAGATAAGATTGATTAAATTGCCTTTATCAGGGAGCTGTAAACATTTATGATGTATTTTAAGTAAACTTTGCGTCTTATATAACTCCAACTTTTCTGACAAAAACATAATTATTCCTTTAGAAGTAAATTCGAAATTTATCAGAAACAAACCTTGAAGACCCAATAAATCGGAAAGTAGCAAAAAATTATTTCCGCAAAAGAATCAACTAGCGAAAATGCACCAAATACCGTCCAATAAATAAGCCAATGAGTGTCGTCATCTTTCTGTGCTGTGCGAATCGCCTGCAATTCATAACTGGAAACGAAATTACAATTTCCAACTCAAAGTTATCAATATGTCTCGAAGATATAATCAGTAAATAAGGGTAAATAAACTGATGCTCCTGTAAAGCATCCTTTCTACATTTCCTCTGGCTAAAAAACTTCCTGTAGTTTTAATTGTAATTTGTGTGCGCTATTGAAATTCTTATGCGAATGACTAATTAACAACTTTAAGGTACCTAATTTTCATTGGTTTTCTAGTTAATCACATTATGTTCCAACTATCTTCCACATAGTTTTTTTGTCATACAAAAATGATTTCTCTTACCTTGACAGAAGCATAAGCTGGAAATGCGAAACCAATTAAATTACAAACTATTTTAGCAAATGCTCCAAAAACCATATACAGAGCCGCAATGCTAATGACAACATATAATATCTAAAAACTTGGAGTTTTTAATGAAATAATGTTAATGTGAAATAATATGATAAAGCGATAAGCAAAAGGAAGAACTTCAAGAATCAGTGATAAAATGTAAATAGAAAAATTGTGAAAAATATTTGTATGAAAGAGTTTTTGCTCATTTTTGTTTTTACTCCATTTAAAGAGCTGAAATTGGTTTCATTGAAAACAAACATCATTTCATCGAGGAGAACTCATTATTACATGAATTTTGTATACATAAACAAAAACTCCTTTAGAGTCTAATTGCTTAGAACGAGCATTCAGAAAAGTAAATACAGAACATGCTGGATAGCTACTTATTCCTTTAAATATTTTCTTAACCAAATTTTGATCAACCAATTTTGTCTAAAATATATCATAATTACTCTATAATAAATGTATACAAATATGAATGCCGTATATTTCCGAATATCCTCTGTAGATATTTCTATTTTCTATCAAAATCACAAAACTTAGTAACCCTTAAAATATCGTTAGAATCTCTACATATATTTTTATTTTCTAGCGGAATTATAAAACTTAGTAACCCTTAAAATATCGTAAATGAAAAATGCTGAAGAAATTGATCTTAATCAAAAAAAAACTTCAATGAATAATTTTAATTTATGCATAAACTAATTCAACCTAATATTGATCAAAGTAACCTTTTCTCGATTCAGATGCGTTTTTTGTTCCAAACTGACGAATGCCTGTTCCGCTACTTTATTTTCTTTTGGATAAAGTAAACTGTGAAAAACCGCTTTCAAATCATTTAGCGAATTGATCGTCACACCTTTTTTGAGATCACCACCTGCTGCTTCTGTCATTCTGTATCTGATATTCATAGCGTTACATACACGTCATATACGTCAAAGCATACCAAAAACTACTAGTACGAAAAAAAAAGATTTTAAATCGATAAAATTTTTATCTCAAATACACTCAAAGATATTCAATACTATTGCATTTTATTCCGAATTTTAACTTTGAAAACAATTATTTTACATTCATTAATAATTTCAAATAACTCTAACTTATTGAAGTATTTCAAACTTGAAACGGAAATGACTAAAGTTCAATAATCTGCAAATTCAAATATTTTTATAAAAATTTTTCCTATTTTCAGCAAAAGTATTAACGTAATAGCAGTCTGATACTAATCAATAAAAGTAATAAATACT
>UYYF01004609.1:0-15740 GCA_900618365.1 Thelazia callipaeda
TTTGCGCTACAACTTGATGCAGTATAGAAATCTGAAGCATAGACTTCTACAGACGGGCATTTGGTTATTGGTGGCATACTAAATTTTCTGTCTTGATACTAAATTATTTGCAGAAAAAGAATTTGTCTTAGGAATGGCATTTTGGTTCCTCGTACATGATTCATGGTATGTAGGATAGTACGTAAAAAAATTGAAACCATAGAAGTTTTTATGCATACTTGTTATGGTTAATTTCGAGAGCATTTGTACTTAATGTGATTAATCTGTAGACTTGGTCTTTAGTAATCGAGTGAAGGTTTACAAAGGGGATATGGTCGGTTCTAGGATGGAAATCTTCATATTTGAGGAACACTATTGAGTCCTGCTTCGCTAGTCCAATGGTATTCTGGTGCTCCTGGTGAGTAACATGTGTTATCCCTGAAATTGTCTTGATTCACATTTGTTTGCATCTATTAATGTGGAGATTTGTTTTATATTACAAACTATAAGATTACCATTATATGAATGTAGATATGAAAGCTAGCCAATAAAGTCTGTAAAGCTTCGTACAATTAGATTCGTACAATTTGCAGATTATCGAAGTATTTAAGACAATGTATTTTTTCAAATGCACTGTCAAACATCTGATCTCAAGCTTTATCTGAGATAAAGTGCGAAACTAACTACCTGAGAATATTATCTCCATAAACCCAGTACATGAGATAGTAATTACACATCTCATCGTCACCCGTGTTACCCATAACAAACTCTTTATCTTCATTGTTATTCATTACGCAACGGGATGCAATCTGTCAAAGCATGAAATGATCTTATTCTTGATTACTTTATGAGGTGGCAAATTTTTTTCTGCTTCATCATTTTTCTCCTTTCACCTTTTCGCTAACTTGCATATTTTCAAGTAATAGAAAATTCTCACTGGTCATTTAATCAACAAAATATGAGATCGGTCATTTTCTTAATCTCGAAAAGTAAATATTATTGGTTCTATGATGGAGGTGAACAAATTGATAACCAACTATATCGCCTTGACGAATGGTAATATTTTTAGCAACTGGTTGGAATGTTTGTGGAAGGAGCGGATTTCGTTGACCAATAAGTTCCCAATGATTCTTGCCATACTGGTCTTCTCGTACAACCCAACCACTGACCTTTGACATAAACTTTATTGAATCTACTTAATTAAAAAATGAAGATGATGTAGAGGTTGATTTTCTCTACAAAACCAATCTTCAGTTTAGTATGATTAATAATTGACTACACATCAAGTGGAAATTTATTTTGAAAGAAGTATAAGTTACTTCTTATAACTACAGGTAGTAATTATACTGTAACGTTACTTCTTGTAACTACAAGTAGTAACTTATACTTTTTCCAAAACTGCCATAATTACTGCAATTATGGAAGAAAGATAAAAGTACGATATTTAATTTTGTTACCATTACACCATGGCGATGCGTATGTGTACGAAATGCAAAAGGATGCAGTTCAATGTCCTCATCGACAAGACATGCCGCTTCGAATGATTCTAAATGTTTCATTTATTCCTTTTTTTGTTTTTGTTTTTACAAATAGACAAAGAATGCTTCTGTAACAAGTGTTGGCACCTTTCTTATGCATTGCTAACTTTCCACCGGTAACCATAAGTAAGGTAGATGCTCGCTTTGGTAATGGTTCAACTGTTGATTCGATACTTACACCGGAATAATCAAATTTCAATTTATTCATATAATGCACTTGCAGTACCAAGTACTGAATATTTGTGTTACCACCAACTTTGAAGCCAACTCCTGTAATTCAATGCTTACGCAATTTCAAATCATTTCATATTAAGTAGCAAATTGTGATTGCTCTATGTCGTATGAAGTGTGCAAATTAAGCAACAGATTCATTTAATTAATTTACGTGAATGTCTATTGTTGATTTTTAAAAAATAAAATTTTGAACTGATTAGCTTATAAACTGGGCTTAAGTAATTACTGAACAGTACCTTCAGGAAGGTATAATTCGGGTGCATCTCTACCCCAAGCATATATAATACTTGGTTGATTGTTACATACTGGAGCATGTTCAAAATCTGGCCCAGCAATTGTCATTTCTCCACAATCCCTAAAATTTGAATGATTTTGAGAATTGATATATTTTAAAGTAATAGTTGATTGTAAATTCATAATTTTCCTTAACAATAATAATTAATATGTAACGTAATTGAAAAGCTACTTGAATTTGTAGTCATTAATTTTACTTTTCGTTTGCTTCCCAAATAATTACATCAAATTTACCTTTTTGATTCATAAACCAAATAATATAATAGCGTGCATACAAAATTTTACAGATAAATTTGCGCATTTTTATTTATTAAAGTAAATTAAATTAATAGTGAAAGCAGAAATGGTAGTAAAGAAACATTACGGCGACAAGTATTAAAATGTACTAAGAAATGTTTTCAGTATTATGGAACTAAATTTATAGAAATATCAAAAAGTGAAACAAAAATTTATGCTATATTCAATATTTGCAAACTGTAAAAGAGCTATTCTTTGAATCAGAAATTTTTTTGAACAAAATTTGTAGATATTGAATTGGTGTGACTGACTGTCATACTAAATGTATGGTAGTCAGTAAACACCAATTTTAGTGGGTTATGTGCATCTGTCTAGCTTTTATTTAAATTTTATATTTCAATTATTTATATTTTTTAAAAGCTCACCAAATAAGTTCGTCACTGCCTGGTTCATAACAACCAAATAACAGCATGTGGTGAGCTGTATGCATTGTTGCAAAAGGTTTGAATCCAGCTAAAATAATATATATACATCTTTAATACCAACGAAATATCTCTTATTTTAATAAAATTATTTAAAAAAATTATTAAATACCATTGAAACTGTTTAATAAAAAAAAAAAACGAAAATTGGAATCATTACAAAAAATTTCTGTACATGTAAAAAAGTAAGTTTTCTTGCAAACAAATTAAATTTTTGCATAAATTGAGTGCAGTACTTACTTAGGTAATGGTTCATACTCATGTCAACTGGGATGGCTGTGCACAGATAGGAATCATTCTAAAAATACAAGCTTAGTCTTAATTAATAATAATAATGTAAATTAAGAAAGAAATTTTAATTATTTTTTCAAAAATTGTACTGATAAAAGTTACAAATGTTTTCAAAATTTGTCGTTACAGAAATCATTTGTAGTTTCTTTTTTACAAATTCAGTGTATATCTCATTTGTTAGAAAATTTGGAAGAAAATTCTGCCATAACAAAGAATATATTCACAAGTTTATTGTAGAGAACGATGGACTGATATTGAAGACAGGTAAATTGAAGGATGTTGTCTTGAAGTATAAAATAAACGAAAGTAAGTAATGCAATACTTTACTTTCATATATTCAAAAATTAATTAATATCTAACGACTGATTAATTTTTCACTGAATTTTTTTATTATTAAAAAAAAAATTGAGACATGTTATTATTTAATAAAGTAACTGCAATAGAAATAAATGAGAGTAACAATAATTTCAATAATTGAGCAACGAGAATTCTTAAGATTGATGATGACAAGATACAGAAGATGCAATTAAGAGTAAGAATCTTTTATTAGAAAAGTTCAACGAAAGTGAGACAAAAAACGAAAAAATCTTTCAGGTCAAACGTTATTTATGATTTGGATTAAACACGAAATTGATGAGTGTACTGACTAGTATTGGTGTGGCTCCAGGCATCCGTAATTCGGTTACTTCACTGAATACTACTAGGTGAAACACATTCAGCGTAGATAACGTGAAAAATAAAAGCAAAAATTTAATGCAATTCACAGACAGAAACATTCTATCCGGCTATAGTGAAAGCAAATATATCTTGATGCAGACGACGCCAATAAGGATGTTGATGCCTTAGGCCTAGTTGTGACGTGAGTGCTTAAGGCTTTATTTGCACTTATTGATCTTAGCCTTGCCGACTTCATTGTAAGCATTATATAAGGAGGCTTCTAGCAGACTCGAAACACAGGATTATTTCCTCTGCATGATCAGATTTATAACATTATGCATGTTCCATGACATCACTACTCTGACTTCCATGTACCGAGATATCCAATGGCTTCTAGCAATTAAATGCAAAAACGATGTACAAGCTTAAGCTCTCCATTTCGTCATGCTTGAATGACGATCACAACGCATAGCTTGACGTGAGGTAGGCGTGGAACATCTGCTGATTTATTTCAATCACCAATGTGCCATTTTTATTCTAACTTTGAAATTTACGGCTAACAAAATGCATAGAAGTATGCTTACCATTCGAACTCCATGTACTGCTACCATTTATAATGAAAAACATCTTATTTAAGTCACAAATGAGTAGCAATTTCATTTTTAGACGCTCAGTTATGAGCAAACATAAAGTCAATATGAAACTGAATTTCTTTATTTTACTCTTTTCAGGGCAAAAAACTTAATCTCATAAATCCAATTTCAAAAACAGATATAAACAAGACATCAGACAGAAGTAACAGAATAAATTATTCAAATTTGAATCAACAATATTCTTTTAAATGCATATCAAATAAAAACAATCTTTGGCATACGGCATTAATTATACCAATATATGTACTCAATTATTATGGAAGTTCCACGTAATCAAAAAAAATATGAATCGTGGCAATAAATAATTGAACTGAAACTTAGGGCTTACTCAATTTTGAGGAATTTTAAATAGGAGAGTCTTATAAAAAAGAGCTAGCATTTTTTATGACTAATTTACTAATCAGTTTCAAAACTTTTCAAAGATTTAAGCACAATTTCGAACAACTCAATTCCTGATATTTCATATGAAATAAGATTACATTGAATATTGCACATACGAAATTATTAGGAGTGTCAGTTTTGTATGCTTTTACCAGTAAAATGTTTAATGAAATACATTCCAAAATATATTACTAGACATGAAATATACCACTGATGAAGTTCACAAATCGCTGAAACGCAAATGAACTGGTGAACATAAATCTCCGAGCTGAAAATTACACACCATTAAATCACAACCTCAATTCTAAGAATAAATGTTCCATGTTCTATGAATTTCACCTTTTGACACTGAGCTGCCTTTAAACGCATTAAAGTTGAACGAAAATGAGCTCGAATACGGGTTTCATCATATTCACGACGTCCGAACGGATTATTACATTCAGACGCTCCACATCTGCATGGGAATGCCGGTCTATCCACCTAAAAAACTGGTTACTACAATGTTTATTAAGCGATAAGTACATATTCCAATATGCTTCGTGTTTCTCGAACAAATAGAATTTTTATCTGTATGAGAAAGGTTTAATTCTCAAAACATATTGTAAAACGAATAGTCTATTTAAAAATTTATAGCATGAATTTCATAGAGAGAAAAATTTACGTGATATATTTAATTCATTGAAATATGGAAAAAATAAAATAGTACCGATAACGAAAACAATCTCACCAATTCTTACTTCCTTTATTTTCTTCATAAGCAAATAAGAAGATAACTGATTTAAATTTTAACAGTATCAATCTGCAGTTTACAACTACTTAAAGAATTCTGAGCAGGAAAAAATGCTTTTGCAGAGATAAATTTCACCAAACATTCGATTCCATTCAAAGCACATTCACATGTTTCAGGCAGGCAAGGAGATTTGCATGAACAACCACAGCGTTTTCGACTTCTACGTATGTTTTTACACACCACTTTTTCGTTCTTCAAAGCAATATTTATAGTTATTAAAATAATTTTTCGAAGAAACGCATCAAAAAAGTGACATATTTGGTAAGTGCGACTGAATCCATTAAAGTTATAAACTACGTCAAGATTTCAGAAACAGTTCGTCAACCATGCTAAATCGTTTTCAGCATCGATGGCAGTAATATTACTAGTATATTTGAATCCAATAAAAGATGAACCTTTTCGAAATTTTTTAGACCTGCATTTCGCAATTTCAACAACCTGACTTTCCGATCAAGTGGCAGAAAATACTTTTTTGTTAGAGAAATATTATGTTCTTTCATTTCTTCCTAAAAAGGTTTTATGATAGTAAGTAAAACACATGCATTTAGCGACTTTTATTAATAAGCAAAACACCTGCAATTATCTTCAGTTAACTTTGATAATAAGAAATAAATACATTCTCGCTAAGCTGCAGGTCTTCTAGTAATTCATCATCTATTATAATCTCTTCATGATTTTCAGTTACTGTAATTGGTGGCTCGAATTGCATATCCATTTTCTTTTTATCCTCTGAAAACTGTACCCCCGTTTTAACAAATACTTTTTAACAACAAAAACATCAAATAAAACATGCTCGTACCTACAGTGATGCATGATTTTTTTTCTGCAATGAAATTTTCGTCGAATTCAGCACGGAAAGAACGCTTGCGTGAATCAGGCAACTTCAAAGCTTGCTGAACAGAAATTTTAGAGTGGTGATTAGTACAGAATAGGAAAAATTCATGCAGCGAATGAATTAACTAACTGAAACAGAAACTACGATAAAAAGAGGAGAACACTACTTAGGGAACAAGGATAATGAGGATGAATAAACCTTTCTTGGATCAAAATTGTTATTACTGTTACAAAGTGGAATGTCAAAAACTTCAAAGTGTTTACTGTCCATACCTACAAAAAAATATTACAAAATCATGTGCCAATCATCAAATGCATTTAAATGCGATAAAAAATTCGAGCTGCACACGCCAGATGAATATTCAAAATAATCTAGAAAAAATTCAGCAAACAAACCAAGAGCAAAGCCACCAGTTGCAGGAACAACATCAAATCCTTGTCTCCTTTCAAACAAATAAACTTTCACATTCTTGAATCGTACTACCTTCTTGTGCCTGGAAGAAATTTCTTCTACAAGTTCTCCAAAACTCTATTTTTAATAATTCATGACTTCCAAATTTTTGAAATCCAGAACCACATCAATGTTTATAGTAACGTTGGATGGGCAAAACAAATCAGCACAAAAAAGTCCCAAAATATATTGATACACAGAGTCACAAGTATTGTGAGTGATCTCTGAAAGTTCACGAATTCGAGTGCTTACTCGAATACAATTTCATTCTTTAACTTGGTGGCAAAGTCACAATTTTTAAGATTTTATTTCGCACTTATACAATAAATTTAAAACAAATAATAATTCAAATTGTAAAATGGAAACAAAATCATTACAAAGTAATAAAATGCTGAAGTTTTGAAAACATTACTCATTAACATCATTTTTGTTCTCAATATCTCCAGTTAACTCCAAATTTACACTTCGTTCACAATCATCATTCGAGCACTGACCATCCATTTAAATCTTCCTGAAGAAATTAATATCAAAATTAGCAGAAAAAGAAAGCTGAGCTCAAAATCACTCACAATCACTTCCAGAGAAAGTAATCGTGCAGGAAACGCAGACTTCAGATCACAAGAGTTAGAATACGACCTTGTAACAATCAACAATGCACTAGATGCAACAATTACGTGCATACATACCACTTTGCAAAAATTTGAAAATTGTCGCAAGTTGAATCCCATTTTAAAAATTTGCTTTTCGCGACATGAAAGGGCAGATTTGATTTCCGACCTGTTCTTGTAAATGGCCTTAGATTATGTTCATGGTTTGATCATAGGGTGAGTGATCTTCTCTTCCATGTTTAATAAACCATAAATGTGAAGAAAGATAGTTCGATTTGATCTTTGAAAAACATTTCTGACTACATAAGATTTCAGCTTATGAAAATCCTTATGACCTTGAAGTAATTTCTAACTAGCTTGACTTCCGAACCGCATTCTCTTTTGTTTTCAAGTTGTTGCTGTAGTGAGCACTTATGGTTTAACCGGTGGAAATGGTCACAATGTTTGTAAAACAAATATTGCAATTAATTTTGCAAAATTTGAATTTCTTGACAAATTATGATCAGTCATGTTTGTGTATGATTAGAACAGTGGGAAGGATTATAGATTTGACGCAATTATAAGTTGTGTCAATTGCTTTATTTTTCAAGCGGTTTCAATGCATACTTATTTACTTAACTTGCATAGTCAATTACTGTACTTATAAAATTACCGTTGTACAACGAAGAAATACGAAAAAATTTAGATTACTTTTTTTATTTCTTTAGATTTAGATTAAAAGCGCTGATAATATTTATTTCTGTCTCGAAGCATTCACTTGACGCTAATTTTGTAAAAATGAGTCAAAATTTTTAAATTACAATTAATAAGAATGCATTTGTAACAAGTGCTATATCACAACATCATCGTTTTTTACGTGGCAATTCTGTTTCTTCGCATACATATGTCTTTATTCTTCACGTAAAGATACTGTCAGCAAACCCGTTTTTTCTGGTGTACTTTGAGGTACTTCTCCGCTGTATACAATCAGATCATCAATTGATATCTGTACAGATAAAAAACTCTATCAAATTAGATTTTAATGTAGATAAAAGCAGGCTGTTCTAAAGTACTAAGTTTATAAATTTATGAAAATTTCGAAAGTAACTGATCACATTTCTTTATCATGAATTTATTATATGAAAAATGATGGTCAGTTATTATAATGCTTTTATTACTGAACTGCCAATAAGATACAATTGAAATACAAACGCTAATAAGACGAACTCCACGCCATGATGTCTTACGGTAGTTGTATACATTTATGCGTGATACATATGTTGGAGCGTCGAATATTACAAATACACGTGCGCAACGATTCGGCAAAATTGGTGTAAGCCACATATGTGATGGGCTGTATATTTCAGCTTATTCACTTTTATTCTTTAGAATCTGTTACTTTCACTTATCATTTTCTCTTTCAACATATTTATTACGTTTTATTCTTATTAATTGTTATTTATTACGACATTTTTCGTTCTGAAGTACCATGTTCGGTACGCTAAAGTATGTACATTTACAATGTTTTGAAGTATTCACTGACCTTACATGATTAGTACCTGCTTTTTCACTCTAATACATTGCTGAAGAACTAATATCAATTTTTGAAGATTTATATATTAAATCTTTAGAATGGCAAACTTTTCGGTATCGTTGTAGCCATCTATAAGTTTATCGCTTGTACGTTGGTCGTTGCTAACATTAGGTAATATATTGACACTTTCCGGAAATGCTGCCAAATCTATAACAATTTTTGAGCTTTTGTTTGATTTGTTCACAAAATTTATTCATATTTTGTTTTCAAACATCGCACTGTTGTTTTAGTTTCATTCTGTAATGTAAATAAACGTCTATTTTTTTCGAAAAAGATATTGAATCGTCTTTAATATTTAAACTTTCTTTCAAACCAACAACTTCCTGCAAATTATTTATTGCTATCAAATAACTGACTAATGGTAAGTTCTTGATAGAATGAAAGTAAACTTTGTGGGAGAAGTTTGATTAGTTCTTCGTGATGATCGTAAAATTCTATTCCATTGAGACCAATGTAGTATTCATCGCCCCACGTAGAGTGAAGTTGTAATTGATAAGTAACTGTAAGAAATTTTGAAAGTAACAAAAACTACAGCTTATAATTCAGTTTACTTAGTTTAACCAGAAACTGAGGAATGAAAAGTGATTGTAAAGAAGCTCTAAAATATATTTTTATTGCTAAAAATTTCATTTTAAAAGTTTGTAAAGGGTTTTTTAAGTGTACTGAATTGAAATAAATTATATTTTGTTAGTAAGAGTTATTATTGGTCTTTTATGATTATTAATTACATATTAATTCTCACCAACAAATTTTTCTGTTCAATAGTATTATTTAATTCTATTAATTGTAAAATGGTATTAAATGATTTTATTGAGCAGAAAAAATGTTATTATTATGAACTTTTAAAAAATCATTGTTTTAAAAGTTTTCATTACTAACATGCAAGAATGCAATCATTTTCTGGTCTGGAAACAGGTCTGTACAAAATACATTTGTTGAATATAATATCTTGAACATAGTCGAAGTAAATAAATCCTGCAACATCTATATTACAGCCTTCATTGCAAATACATAAATAAATGCTAGTTTTCAAGTAGAGGAATAGATCTGATAAAAGTTAACCTCAGAATCTAAAAAGTTTTAATGAATTTTTTTTGAAAATTAGTTCAAGATCTAGAAAGTAGTCTTCACGTACTATTTTATTAACTAAATTATGAGGTGACTGTCAAAACTTCATTTCGACTCATGACATGTCAAAAAATGCTTTAGTAAATGTTGCAATTTATAATAAACTATAGAACACTCACAACTGCGAAAACATTTTCAAATAGATTTTTCAGACTTTATTTTAGTATTGTGATAAATTCCATATTTTTGTGAACAAAGAAGAGATATTTGCAACCTGGAGCTTTTCTCAGCAATATGGGCCCTGGAAGCGTTTTACCATTTACATAAAGTTGCATACTTCGCACTCCAGCGTATGACATTTCTGGTGAAGCATTATAGTTCCACACACAAATACCTGTAGGAAAAGCAGTAAAATTGAAGCACAAATTACATCAACTTACTCTAGCAATGAAGTAAGTTTGTAGCAGAAATTAAAAAAGAAAAAAAATGCAACTTAAGTAGTATTTGCTGCGTAGATTCTGAGAAAGTTTTCAGTTACTAGAAATATGTTGTAAATGGATAATTGTGAAGCTTAAAAAAACTACTTTATACACGAGTATGAGTGCTACCTGAAGCGATGATAGGCTCAGGAAATGTTATTGTAACTCGTACAGGTGGAGAGTAACGTGAAAAAGGTGTAAGCCACATATCTTCTCTACTTCTTGTTAGATTCTTCCCATTTAATAGCCTTAAATTTGTGGATTTATTTTATCTTTGCCAAATTCATCGTACCAAATTACATTTCTTAATAATTTTCAATTTAATAAATGCTATTTTGTCACATTTTTATTCAGTTCTTCACTGCCTTTGCTAATTTGCTAAAGAAAAGATTATAAAATTTTACGAATTGAAATTTTTGACTCAATCTTCTGTAAATAATTAAAAAAATATCAATGCTGTAAATAAGCAATAAGTTTATACATTTTTCTGCACGGTATAAAGTGACAGTGATAAAAATCATCTTACTGAATACGGATGCATTGAAATAATGTAACCTTAGCATGAAGTGGTATTCATTCATATTAATTATACTGGGATTTGTGCGCTATTAGTAAAGTAAAGTAAAAGTAAATCATGAAGATACTGCGAAGCGAAAAAACCTGCGTGAAATATGTGCTGCTGTAGAGGTTGTTATATTGCAGTTCAAATGACTGCAAATAGTACCTTGTGGACCAAAAAACTGTAGTCCGGTAAGACCGATGCAATCAGGAGCACCCCAGTTTTCCAGAAGTTCCATATGAAAAACTAAAGGTATTTTTGAGACAATAAAAGTTGAATTTGTAATTATATATATAACAAAACTGGGTTGTAAAAGGAAGAAATAGTTTTTGTATTTAAATGGAAACATATTCTGCTGTAAACTTTCCGGTTACTATACACATAATTTACATGCATTCAATATCATATGGTTCTGCATTGAGATATACCGATTTCTATTGAGGTTTCGAAAAGACTTTGAAAACCTGTTTGGTTCCAAGAATAATATGTATTTCCCTATGAGGTACGAATAAATTCTTGAGCCTTATTACTTATGCTGCTATAGATATTTACCAGATTTATTCTCAGCTCTTTTTATCTCACTACTTTATTCAATAATTTTTTTTCAAGCATTCAAATAATGTGGATTATTTGTTGCTTTTTCCGACGAACTTTTATTAGATATAAAATAATTTGAAAAGTCTTTAAAGATATTTTTTTAAAATACCTTTTATTGAGAGAAACGCAGCGTCATCTCTTATTGAATCATTTTCTGAGATGGTTTCTTCTTGATTTGTTCTTTTAAATGAATTAATCGTTGAACTGGAAGAACTTTCATTATTACTTCCATCACGATCGATCGTCTGTTGATCACGATCACAATCAGCTAAGCATGTTAAACTGTGATATTGTGATTTTCGATCCCCGGTGCTTGGTCTGATTGCGTCTGTTGATGTAATTGATGTTCTTGAAACTGGTAACGATGACTCCATTTGAACATAACTTGCTCGTGCTTCTTCGGAAATTAGATTACAGTTAATAATTTCTTAAGCTTTGATTTATAAAAACATGCCTCTAAAAATAAGTAATCAAAAATTTTTAATATATTAGACTCAGTAAAATCATACTGATCAAAACTATACTGTGAATGGTATCTTTATTTTTTTGGTGTGAACTTTAGAAATTGATGTAAACTAGAATATAAAGTCAACAAGTGAAATGTCATCAAATGATAATTTTATCCAATATTTAGAGCTCCATTTACTTTTAACTGTAATTAATAATGTAAGCATAAGCATCTTTTTCAAATAATGTAAATAAAAAAACAGCAGAACTTATAGACTTATTATCAAAAAACCTGAGAGCTCATCAGCCAGCTGATGAAGATCCAAAGCACTGCGCATCATTTCATGCGTGCGCAAGCATTTATCGTTCTCCGCAATTAATTCTAATATTGTTTCATCCGTTGTGAATAAAATTGTCTAAAAGATTAGATAGAAAGCTAATTTTAGCTTGTATTGACTAAGTTACCCAAATTTGGATCATTGCAATACTTTCTTTTTTTAGATAACTATAAGATTTCGGATAAAGATGTGGGATTAAGTTTCTTTTATTCATTTAATGAAGTTTTATTTTTCAAAATAAGTGACGATATTGTGATACTTTATTCCAATCACTAAATTATTATTATTATTTTAAGCGATCATTAAAAATGCATAAATTTATAATGGAATTTATTGGTCATAAAGAAATTCTTATCAAATTTTGACGAATTTTAGAGGTTAAAAAAAAACAGCTCAAATATGATTTTTTTTCAAAGTCAAAAATTTGTTCATAAAAAATTCTGCACTAACATCAACCATAGGTTCTTCTTTGCTGTCAAACGTAAATGCGCAAGAAATCTCGCCCTGAAATATCATCCTGCTATCCAAATCAATTCGAAGATCATGTACTCCACACAATGCATGAACACGTGATTTGTTATAATTCTATAAAAGAATCACTTTCGATGATTTTCTAAAAATTACTTTACAATAAAAGTGATTTTTTTATTTTTCAAAGTTTTCAACCATTTCATGATGTTTTTATCATAAACAGTTCTTGGTAATTTTAGCGTGTATTGATTAATTACCCAAATTCGGATCATTGCAATACTTTCTTTTTTTTCCAAGCAAATTTCAATGTAAACCGGTTCGAAAAGATCATCATATCTGTAATTTTGTGTAAAAATGAGAACAATTTTGAAAAATCATAAAAACGAATATAATCCATAAAATCAACATAATTCAGATCTTTAGTTGAAGTATAATCAAATTTTGATGCTCTCACCAATATTTTATTTCCAGATTTTTCATCTCTGAAAAAAGTACCTGGCAGACCACATTTTTCCAGGGTCATTAGTGGATAAATCAGCATCTCTGCTCTTGAATACATTATCCAGAGAGCCTTGCGTTATTTTTGCGTTTGTTTTCATCTGAAAATTTTGATGCTACTTTAAATTTTAATATTAATAAGTAAAATAACAGCTCAAATTTAGTCAAATTTGAACATTTTGATTGTATTTTCATATTTAAATCGATGTTTTATGCAAATTTCGTCTTAATTAACTCATTTATTTGACCTTACTGTTATGAAAATTTAAACCAAATGACGAGCTCAGCAAACAATTACCATCGATCATGTTGCTTGCATGAAGTTTTTTGCAATATAAATAAATGAATTAATTAATGATTATTAATTATAAAAGTGGATTAAATAGTTTTTACGTGGAACTAATTTCTTATAAAATAAAATATAAAACTAAAAGCGACAAATGTTGCTGCTGCCTACTTGATTAATTTCTGGTTGTTCACCAAATACATTAAACAATTCAATAGTATTGATTCCGATGAAATGAGGATCATCCCATGAAGTATACAGAACGAATCTGAGAACTTGACCTTCAGGAAGTTCAGGAATTGAAAAATCGGACCTGAAGTTAAGTACAGACAAAACTGATTAACATAACTTTCAAGATCTGGAAAGCAAATTTACTACTGAAACTTCATTCCAGTTAGTTGCTCAATTTTTTTCTTCTTTGGTTAGAAACATCAACTTTAATAGTTAGCAATATGAATTACGTGAAGTGATTTTAAGTAAATATTTGTATACATACGCTTCTTCGGATCCATTAGATTCCGATATATTCATTTTCATGCCCATTTTTGCCATTTTCACTGCGCTCTTCTTAGCTTCATATAAACAAAACCTTTATACAATCTAATTTTATCAATTTTTGTAAAATATTAAGATTTATTAAGCTGAACAAAAGATTATTAATTACGATTTCGTTTACAATCTAAAACCTTTCTTTAAACCAAAAAGTATCAGAAGTGAACGAAAGATTGCATTCTATGGATATTTTTGTTTAACATTGTTCAAAACAGTTTCAGACCAAACAACTTCAAAATACTGAAGAAATAAGATAAATCTCAGTCATTCTCAAGTTTTAGTCATTTCTCATAGTAGATATTTGCTACTATCCTAATATTCTTGTTACAATTAGAAGGATACAAAAAAATAAAGTTTATGACGATTCATCATCTTAAGATTTTTATATCCGCGCATATTCGTAACTTCATAACTTTCCCTGTCTAAAAATCTTAACCAATTTTTTTAACTTCATCAAATTAACTTCTTATTAAGCGAAAATTGCTTAAACTTGATCTAATCATTATAGGTAATAATTATTAAGATAAAATTTATCAAAGCTTACTTAAGTATTACCTCAAGTATTAGGTAAAACATAGCTAAACTCATGTCAGATATTATTCATTCATGAGAGTATAGCTTGTTTCCATGGAGACATTAATCTGAATTACCTTCTTTCCATTTAACTCTTGTTGCTAGAAATCGTGAAAAAATTCTTCCCATATTTCTTTTATTTACTCTTTCAATCTGCTCTGATAGTACAATTATAGCATAACAATAACAAAACAAATGTAAAAGTTGCAAACAACTCCATCTTTCTTATTAATAAATGAAATGCATACAAGGAAATAAAGTCTGTGGCAGTTCATCATCTTAAGATTTTTATATCCGCGCATATTCACATTTACAATATTTCTTACAAACGTGAATTTCAGACTTTGTAACGTTTCTAACAAACATTTCCTTCGCAAAGTGGTCGCACATATATTCTAATGAATGGTTCTTCATACACTTCCGTTGTATTCAATTGTTCTAATGTTTCGATTACTGTTTGTCGCTGTTCAAATTGTGAATCTAATTTCTGATCCATTTTCGTGTCTGACTGATTAAGCACATTATGCATCGCTTCGGTTGCTTGCTTGCTAATCTAAAAATTGAAAGCGATTAGTATAATACTATTTTGAAAATAAACAAAATTAACTGATTGAATTAATAACTTAAATCGCAATTAATTTTTGCTCTGATCAAGAAGTAATCAATTTCTTGATTTTCTTGCAATGAATTATCAATTTATACTAACATAGAAAGATGATAGTATTGCAAATTATCAGATGAAAAAATTTATATTCTGACTTACCTTTTCAGCCAAATCTTCATTGCTCTTAATAACTTTGTCAGGGAAGTCAGGGGTCATTTCATTCGAATAAATGACTGGTTGAAGTGCTAATTCATCCAAACTTTCTG
>UYYF01004609.1:16682-50894 GCA_900618365.1 Thelazia callipaeda
ACGTAATCAATCAGATAAGATCAATTTGTAACTAAAATTTAAATTCATATACACGTTATGAATGCAATGCATACTGCATTCAATTTGTACATTGTATGAAAATTGCTTCAAATTTGCACAAAATTACAAAGAGAAAAAGAATGAAAACGTCGTTGCAATGCTTTAATATAAGACTAATTGCAAACCAAAACCAAATAACACTAATAATTTCAGTTTGATAATAACAGTTTGTGTGTATACATAAAAGTGCTCTTTATGTTTATTCAAAATTAAAATTATGCAAATTTTTATCAATTAAATCAGACAGTATTAGCCAATTGCAAAGTATACTTACTGTAAGAGTAAATGATAAAAGTAATAAGTAAGTATGTATAATACATTTGTTCAAAAATACTGCAATTTATCAAAGATTTCATACAAAAATAATACTCGCGACAGCAATAGCAATACAAAAGCACTACGATAATTTCTTATGAATTCACAGACTAAAAAAGAATTAAATAGTTCACATTCGAGAGTGCACATCTGATCTATTACAATAATAAATGACTCAACAAAATGAGTGTATTTATATAAGTCTGTATGTCTGTATATAATGAAATTTGTATGTGTAATGTGTGTGTGTGCGTGTATGTGTGTGTGCGTGTATATGTGTGTGCGTGTGTGTACGTGTGTGTGCGTGTGTGTATGTTTGTATTATTGAAAAAGATGCAGTGTACTACTTTCTTGTATTTGATTAAGTTTTCTGTAATAATTGAAAAAAGATTGAAGAAATGAATAATCAAAATGTTTGCATTTGAAATAACAACCATTGCAACACGTTGTTATTTCATAGCAAGCATTGCCACCGAAAGAAAAACTAAGAAGCTATTATGTGGCATTTTGTCAATGAATCAGAATAGCATTTTGAACGCAAGTAAAGTCAGAATGGTTTTTGTGACGTAAATAAAGTGAAATAAGCTAAAACACACAAATGCAGCTATTTGATCTACTTAGTCATTCTAAAATGATTAATTTGCAGCAAGTAATAATCATTGAAAACGAAGAAAAACACGTTATTTCATTGTTCAAAAAAGAACACGTTATTTTATTGTTAAAAAAAAAAACGCGTCATTTCACTTTAAAGAAAAAACACGTTATCTCATTGCTCAAAGAAGAACACGTTATTTCACTGTTAAAAAACACGTTTTTTCATTGGTCAAATAATTTTTCAATTGCTAATTTTTAATGAAATAACGTGTTTTTCTTCGTTTTCAATGATTATTACTTGTTGCAGATTAATCATTTTAGAATGACTAAGTAGATCAAAATTTTTCAATTGAAAAAACACGTTTTTTCACTGTTAAAAAACACTCACGTTATTTCATTGTTAAGATCAAATAAATTTATTTTGTGTAAATTATTGCAAAATTAGTTATAGCTGTAATAATTTTCATGCAAACATTGATCAAATATTAGAATTAGCAATTAAAAAATTATTTGAAAAGCTGAAATAATTTTCACTAATAATAAATTGATTGAGTTAATGCATTTAAATTTGGTGAAAAGTTGAAAAGGTCTCGTCGATGATTACTTTTGAGATGTACATTAATTCTGCAAAGGCTATATCTAACTTGACTGCTTCAGAATTTTTTTTAAGATTTGATTAATTTTATCACACAAACTTATCACAGTACAGTAATGTCGATGTATTTTTATCACAAGTCATAAGATTATGATAAGTTAGTTTAGTGCCACGCAATTTCTTATACGAAGAAAATTACGTTGTTTATTATAATTTAATTAATGTTCTTCTACTTTACTGTTCACTTCAATTGATAATAAAAAACAATAGCAGTAGCAATCACATTTAGCAAATTAATTTAAATACATAAACTATTTTCACTGTTTTAGTTCAATTCAATTGTATTCTAAATTCATTAAACACAAAAATATATTTACATTTCAAGACTTAATAAGTCCATTTGACAGTTACAATTTTTCATCTAAGTAAACTTTAATCAGAGAGCAGTAATAAAAATGCAAAAATAAGCAGTAGTTGTAATAAATTTATGCAAAAATATGCATTGTCCTATAAATTTTTCTTTCAGTTCAGCAAATTTGATCAATTTTGATGATTTTACAAGTAGATAGATAGATTTCTTTTGTGAATCCTCAGATTCGTTGATAAATAATTTCAGTATTTCTTGTATGATATGCTTTCCCCGGATATAGTTTACAAAAGTAGTACACTTTTTTATGCAAAAATATGCAAAAGCAGACGTGAAAATTATTTTCACTAAAAATAACTGCTCTCTTACCTTCGTTATTCAAACAAAATGCTATGCTTTAACAGTTTTCTCGCTAGTAATTACAGTGCATACTTTTGAAGTAAAATGTCATTAAGAAATGTGAGAAATATTGAGATGCATAATAAGACAAGCTTCATCCTTCAATTCCTTCAGTTATTTTTCCCCTTCCTCCTCATCAGTTGATGATGATTGATGTGTTCGTTCATTTCTAACAGATTCTGAAGTTTCGTTTCTATCATCGATTGATTGATTTTTCATTTGCCTGAAATAAAAAATAATTCTCACGTCAGCATTCAAAGAGCTAAGTGATTTTTGAAATATATTTCAAAAAAAATATTTTTGAAATATATTTCAAAAATCACTTAGCTCTTTTTTCATTGCACTCATTTCAGGACAGAGCAAATGAAAGTTCATTACACTTAATCAAATTTTAAAAACTTGAAAGAAAAAGTTTGTAAATGTTGTTAAATTCTAAATCAATTAAGAACAAACTTCTCAAGAAACTGTTTCTGATCTGAAAAACAATTCTAAACTGTAATTACGACTGATTTATTCTGATTTGCTTCAGGAAATTGACAAATAGTTGACAATAGAGAAACACAAACACCTACAATACTGATTTTTTGTCTGAAGACTGAATAGAAAGCTAAGATAGCAAATTATTCAAATAAAGTTTGAAATTTTAAGTGATTGATAGTAATCACATTCACTTTAATATTAGATGTACGTGTTGTTTGCGTGTTTGGCATATTCGGAAAAGTTATGTTTGTCATTAGTTATATCAGTTATTTTTTCCAGAAATCTATTTGTTGAGGTTTGGTGGTATTGTCTTCTTTTCTTTATATTCACTGCTTTTTATTTTTTTGACTGCAAAAAATACTGCATTATAGTGATAAGCATTATCACTGCTATTAATAATAAAATGAATAATTCTGTAGCCAATCTCAATCTCTGAATATTTTTTGCGTCAAAGCAAAGGTAGACATTTTTAAGGAGCAAGAAAAATCTTTGGGCAATGGCCAGTTATTAGTGTTGTATTAATTATAAGATTGATAAAACAGTTGTCTTTAAGATTAATAGAACAGTTATAAGCTTTATCTAAAAAATCGCTTTAAGTTACATACTGAATACACTGAAACATTTCAATGCTATGAGATTGATATTTGTCAGATTTAAATCATCTTTTTTTAGCATTTATTGCTTGTTTTGTATTACTGTATGTTTAATACTACTATTTTTATATCAATATGTTAATTATTTTTACAAAAATTACAAAAGTCTTCATAAATAATTACGTATTACTAAAAAGTGTAAGTATTATTAAAAGTAATTTACTTAAAGTAATTTAAGTTTAATATATAAGGGTTTAAAAGCGTATCATTTTGAAGACAGTCAGTGAAAAGCGATAAG
This sequence comes from Thelazia callipaeda, assembly GCA_900618365.1. Lineage (NCBI taxonomy): Eukaryota > Metazoa > Nematoda > Chromadorea > Rhabditida > Thelaziidae > Thelazia > Thelazia callipaeda. The sequence goes on from UYYF01004609.1 coordinate 20,384, forward strand.
ATGTGTCTGTATTTATCTTGAATGATAAACAGATCGCAATTATTTTTGTCTCAAATTCAAGTTACGACTTCTTAGCAAATTTTACACCACTTCTTTCCAAATCGAATTCATTACTGTTTTAAATCACTTTAAGAATTAATATGCATGATTCTTCAAGAACTCTTCAAAGATAATGTTTAGCATTTTAAACTCGTTGGTAATATTTCACTCGTATAATAATGATTATCAACTGATATGTAAATATAGTTGATAATGATTAGAGTACTATCAAGATGTAAACTAACGATTATCAACAATGTTGCGAGATTGCAACAAACTTCCTTCGATATGCATTTTTTCAAAACTTTTTGTGAATACTTGCAAAAATAGAGCAGCATTTTGTTTAAAATGACTCATAGTTCAGCGTTTAAATAAATATTATTTTATTTTGCAACTTATTTTACCAAAATTTTTGATTTGCAAAGATAATTCAAAAATTTTTTTAAACAAACAAACATTTGTTTAAATAGCATATCGTCAAAGAATATTTAGTATGAACTGATTATTTAGGGGTTATAGGTTATTTTAAAAACAGCTGTATAAGTTATTGTATGTATAAATTTTACTTTGACTACACAACAAAGAAGTTAATGTACATTAGTAGCAATGTACTAAAAATTCAACAAAGCTTTACTCTTCTTTTTTGACAAAATTTAACTGCCTTTTTCTTGCCGAAACTAATTTCTTCCAGAATTATGCGATGTAAACGATATTAAAGCTGATTTCATGTTCTTTTTGTACTGTATTATGTTTTATAATTTTTATTCTACTAAAATGTTTATAGTACTTTTAAATTCAATTCCCATGTTTGCAAGCATTAAAGTAATTAATTTCCATTTTGAATAAATGACGAGATTACAGTTATTTCCAATTGAAGCTTAGCGGAGACAATGACCATCACGGAAATACAACTTGAAATATTCAAAAAAAAATCTTCATCTTCAACTAGTTTATTTGCTTATTTTGCTATTCATGAGCGAACAAAAATTTTATTTGTTTCCATCTGTTATTTACATTTTAAAAAATCATAACGCAGCAGTACGTAAACAATTTGAACAAAATTCATCGATAAAATATTAACGACAAAGACGAATTCATTTATAAACACTTAGGAAAGAGATATAATACTGTTAAATGTATAACGTGAACAACTTATCAAGTGTTAGCTCGTGCTGCTAAGCATTACACTGCTAAGAGCTAATTTTCTCATAATTGGATTTGTATAACAGCGCTGAAATATGAGAAAGCATCCAGCAAACAGGTGACGAGCATAAATCCGAGAAGATAAAAGGATACCTACGTGATAAATCTGTCTTCTGCTTTTGTCTTTTTACATTTTACACTGTGATTCTAAAGAATTCAATTTTCATTTTCCATTCCAAACTTATTGCCGTAAATAGCATCGACTAACTCCACCAAAACTTTCTCAGTCTTTCGTTCCTTATCTTTCTTCGGCATAAATTCAACCATTTCCGTTGCTGTAATTTATTTACCTAAGCACATTTTCATTTTGAAAAAATATTTCTCATTTTTAAATAAAAATAAAAATGAAAAATTATACTACTCTTACTAGCACTTCATATTCATAATAAAAATAATACAACTTATTAATAAATTCAGGCCTGAAAATATGATTATTGGAATTTAATTTCATTTGATTTTACTTTTCAAAAAAGGATTAATATTTCAATATGTCAGCGTAACTTTATTTACAGAAATTTCTGCTGCAAACTTTCTAACGTTTTTTTCTGTTTCAAGAAATAACATTTGATATTTGTTTTGTTTATATATGATTGACTGATCTGAAACCGCACCAATCAGTTTTGTAAGATCTGCTTTTTTAATTGCTGCAATAAATTCTTGGGCGACAATTCCGCCTTCCGCAGGAGTACTGACTCCCGGACAGTCCGATTCTCGGAAAGCATCCATATCAATGCTTAAGCCAAAGCCGACTGTTCCATCACTTACAAGCTTGATTGCTTCTTTCAAAATCTACAAAAGAATTTCTATACTCATCAAAAATGACCATAATTTGAACAATCCAAATGAAAATTTATTCCACAAAAAAAGTGCATACAACATCAATTCCTCTTTCATCGCATTCACTTTGTTCGTAAATTTTAACCATAAGAGAATCCAAAAAAACACGCTCAGCTTCTTCAAAACTACGCACTCCAATGAATACAATATATTTAGGATCCAATTTTGGAAAATAATCAAAAAGATTATATAAAGCTTTCTGGCCAAATCCAAGTAGATGAGCCACTGGCATACCATGAATATTTCCTACAAAAATTTGAATAAGAAAACTGTTCTGTTTTCATGGCTTCAACTATATTATTTTGTTCTTCAGCATGAAAATGAAGAGTAAGTACTACACAGATTCAAAATTATTTTTCAAATTTGCAGCAGCATTTCAAAATGGTGAATTACTAAACATGAAAAAGCATTAAAGTGGAAGTGTTTACAAGCAACAGAGAGTGCTTTAGTACTTTCACAAAGTATTCTTGGTCATTGCATGCGGAAGTATAGAAATTGTCCAAGATATGATTGACTCTTTATTAACTCACAGATTGATATTAGTGTATAGTTTCTAATTAATCGTATTTAGATCTATTCATGCTTCTTTTCATTGTACTGTTCGTACTGTCAGTTCAAGAATACTATTTTTGTGTGTATAACTTACATTTGAAATATGAATTTTTGAATACTTTAAGTTTTAATATTTGGAAAGAAAATAAAATAAACCAAAATATATGTACCTGAAGGACTTGTAGATGGCTGATGAGCATCTAAATGTGCATCAACCCAGATCAAACCAATTTTGCCATCATTTTTTATGGCGTATGAAACACCGCTCCAAGTACCAATGGCACTACTGTGATCCCCACCAATCACCAATAAGTCATGGCCCTTTTTAATCTCTTCAAAAGTTCTTTTTGCTAGCCGTAATGATGTATCGATGACACCTTTAATTTTAGCTCATTTTAATAAAAAAATTAAATCGTATATGATCATAAATTTTGTAAACCAATCCATACAGTCCATAATAAACTACACAAAAATGAATTGTTGAAATTACATTAACAAAATATGTACAGAATAATAGGTATGCATGTGAGTTAATTCAAGTTGAATAATTCATTATAGCACAATTAAAGATAATTAATAATAGGAATGAAAATTATGGTAGTAAACCAGGCAAGGCATCCACTTGCAATCCTGTTGCTTTTTCCTCAATCACATCTACCCACTCGTAGTTAATCTTCAAGTACTTCATAAAATCTGATTTTTGCATAATTTCTACTCCCTTATCAGCTCCCATAAATGGTCCACCGCTACCATTTGCACAACCAATCACTTTTAAATTCTTCATCATTCTTCTGAAACTTTTCCAAACACTTTTTGTAGACAAGTGAATAAAGAGCACTCTTATCACTCGCAGATAAATTAGTTCAGCTATTCTTGTGATCAAAAATGAATGCTACTTAACAAGTTCAACTAGTAATACAAATGTATTAGCATCTAACAAAGCAATTTCTCAACTATATCAAACGCAGGATGAATACAATAAAGAAAAATCACTATTGGATAACATTATAATACCGTATATTGTAAGCATTATGGGAAGTAGAAGAGTACTGTGCAACTCGGAAAACATTCAGTGCTTGCGAGAAAAAAGTTATTAAACGCATCAGAATGATCAAACATTAAGAAAAGCCGTCTAACGTTAGCTAAATTTGAAACAGTGAGACTTGCAATGTGCAGCTGTCTTATTTAAGTGATCGCAGCATGCCGGAACTTACTTCGCAAGTGTTTTTTTTTTATTATCCAACCAGATTGATTTATTTGAATTGGATCTTGCTAAGATTAATGACTTGAAATGAGGAAAATGCAGGTCATCATCTAATATCGATAATTCCTCTTTAAACAAACGAAAATCTGAAACTAGAAATTCATCTTTTGTGATACAAAACTGTTGCATTGTAGGATGTTGTTAAATAAAGCAAAAAGTAAATGCTTTTGATTTAATTAACTTGCAATGTGAGTTGTAACAAATAAATTAAACCCGGCATTGTTCTACTTTGAGAGCTGGTGAAAGATGTCTTCTTCAGCAATCTACATACTTGATCTCAAAGGAAAAGTAAGTTAGCAATCTTCTCGTGGGGTCATTTCCAGCTAACAAGTATTTATTGTGGCAGTTGGATTGTTTCTCTAAATTCCATTGTTTTGGTGGTTGTTACGATTTATTTGTTTTATATTTTCAAAACAAAACATGTAAAACTGTTCCAGAACATATGTTGTCTAATCAATTACGCAGTGAAGCTGATTAAAGTAGAAAAGACTTTTAGGTTATAATATCGAGGAATTATCGAGGGGATGTAGAGATGAGTGTCATCGATAGATTCATGCCACTGTTATTAGAACGGGAGGAAGAAAGCCGCGTGAGTCCAGCTCTTGAACATCCTGAAGCCACATTCATATATATCAAACATTCAAACCTGTACTGTAAGGTCTTATCATTCTTGTACATTTTTCTTGCTGCACAAAGTTTATATTTTCATATCATTCTTATATTTATTTTAATTTTTGTGTTTTTTAGCCAAAGATATTTTAAGATATGTGATATTTTAGTGACGGTATTTCATGATTAATATTAAGTCTTTGTCGTCATTCGTTATGTCTTATTTTTGATATAGCTAAAAATTTCATCAAAATCTCAATCATATTTCATTTTTGTAATGAAATATGAGTGAAATTTATTTATTTTTTTGTATGCAGTTATTTTTTTTAGTTGTATCGACATCACGGAGGAATGTCAACGTAGCGCTGGTACTTACATTTTTATACAAAGTTGTGGGAGTCTTTGAAGATTATTTTAAAGATGTTGAAGAAGAGTCAGTTCGTGATAATTTTGTCGTGATATATGAACTACTTGATGAAATGATGGATTTCGGTTTTCCACAAACTACAGAAGGAAAAATTCTGCAAGAGTAAGTGCATGTAACTTTTTTTCGTATATTTGCGCTGTTATCTAGATGTCATTTATATGTGCCATCTAACTGTATACATTTTGACATAATTATATTTGCTTATTTGTATAGATTCATTACGCAAGAAGGACACAAATTAGATATTGCTCCACGACCGCCAATGGCAGTCACAAATGCCGTTTCTTGGCGTTCTGAAGGTCTCAAGTACCGCAAAAATGAAGTATTTCTGGATGTTATTGAGTCTGTAAATTTGCTGGTTCGTTTCTGTCTATTTTTAAACCTAATAAAGCGTAGAGTGCTTTACTTTTTGTGTTGTATTCATTTATGATGAAGTGTTGTTTTAAGAAAGGATTAAGATACGCGTGCAGTCTTTTGAAATATTTGAGATATTTCCCAAAATCCGTCTTTTCATCTAATTTTGTGACTTTACGCTAGGTTTGGGAAGAATATGAGATATTGTAAATCTCTTTAGCTTTCTAACTATTAATTTGGGGATATTTTTTCTTGATATAGTCTTGTTTTACACTGGGAAGGTTTTTTATAGGCGAGTGCAAATGGTGCAGTGCTGCAAAGTGAAATAGTGGGTTCGGTTAAGATGCGAGTTTATTTAACTGGTATGCCGGAATTACGCTTGGGTCTAAATGACAAAGTTTTATTTGAAAGTAGCGGAAGTAAGTTTGTTTGCCGAAGCGTTTAATTACATAACATGTATCTCTGGAATAAAGTAAAGTGTTAATATTAAGTAGATAATGGTATTTTTATTTTTTCGGATTATCATAACAAAGAATGTTTAAAGTTGAAATGTAAATATTATAAGTCGTTATAGGAAGTAAAAATAAATCGGTTGAATTGGAAGATGTTAAATTTCATCAATGTGTTCGCTTATCACGTTTTGAAAATGACAGAACGATCAGTTTCATACCACCTGATGGTGAATTTGAATTGATGAATTATCGATTGATGACAGTTGTTAAACCACTTATTTGGATAGAAGCAGTTGTTGAAAGGCACACTCATTCAAGAGTTGAATATATGATAAAGGTGATTAGGTACTACATACTTTAAAATCTGTTCAGGATTTTTTCATTTAAAAAATTCGAATTTATTTCGTGAAAATCAACTGTAAATCAGTACAACTTGTTTTAAAACTTGACTAACTATTATTTAACTGCAGACCATCGCAAAGCAAATGCTGGTTAATTTTTGAGAGTCAATTCTGTATGCATTGTAAATCTCTGCAACTTTCTAATTATTAATTTGGGAATAGTTTTTCTTATGTATTTTTGCTATCACGTATTACTTGATGTAGGCTAAATCTCAATTCAAACGACGTTCCACAGCAAATAATGTAGAAATTGTGGTCCCGGTACAAAGTGATGCTGATTCACCAAAGTTCAAATCCTCCATTGGAACAGTTAAATACACACCAGAACAAAATTCATTTGTTTGGACTATTAAAAGCTTTCCAGGTAATGTTATTATATAATCCCAATTTATGGAAAAACGTTGTTCTTATTTAGGTAAAGTGATATTACAAATAACAGCAATAACCTCATTGGAGGTTGATGGTAGCTACAAATTAGTACGGTTATTAAAGCAGATAGAGTTTCATATTCCTAATGTTCAGTATTACATTTGCATAACTATGAAACGACGAAATGTAATAATAGGTGGAAAAGAATACTTGATGCGGGCACATTTTAATCTACCCTCAGTTCAAAGTGAGGATCGAGAGGGCCGTCCACCAATAAAAGTAAAATTCGAAATTCCGTATTTCACTACGTCTGGGATTCAGGTATGTTGCGATATTGGGTTTTGTTTTTTAAGTTTATTTAAAATTGAATTTGAAGTATGTTAGTGGTCCCGTTATATCTTTTAAATTCTATTTTTTTTTCTTCTCTTTGTTTTTGTTGCCTTGTTAGTTACATTGATTTCGTTCATTTTGATGGGATTTTTTATGGCGTTGCGCCTGCTTTTGTATTATTCCTTTAGCTCAGCTCTTAGAATAAGTCATTAAATTTGCAACTTTAATTCGTTTTGTTTCATTTTCTTTTGATTTTGTGTGTTTCAGTTATTATTTTTTTGTAAATTAAAAACATTTTATCTGAGCTATTATTTTAGCGTTTTATAATCAATGTTTTTTTTCTAGGTGCGTTATCTCAAGATTATCGAAAAAAGTGGTTATCAAGCTTTACCGTGGGTGCGCTATATTACACAGAATGGAGATTATCAACTCCGTATGGTGTAAATTTCTCTTCAGAAGTGAATTTCTCTAAATAACGCCTTCTTATCATTTCAAAGAATCAGTTTTTTATGAGCGTATTTGTCTGACAAAATTATATTGCTTCTAACTCCAACAGACATTTTATAGAATTTCATTGCACACTTTGCACCATGGTAATGAAATGGCATAAAATAAGAAGTTGAAGTTTTTTATCATCATTCATTTCTATTTGCATATACACAGATTATTTATTTTTAAGAACATAATTTTATAAGGGCATTTAAAAGTTTATCTTGAAAAGTTAAGATATGTTGCGTATTTATTCATTTTGTTTTATTCACTCTTTTTAATTATTGCAACTAATTACGTCGTCGCAAAGTTGAAACACTGAATCGGGTTTGTATGATTTTCATTGAATAATCTCTTAGAATTATACTGAATGTTGAGTTTTGTAGCACTTTCTTACCGCATTTTATATTCTCTATTATTTTTTACTGATGATGATCTGATGAAGAGAGGTAAGTCTCTTGAATCTTAGCATTTTGCTTTTATTTGTTGTAGATCTCTTGTGTTGAAGTCTATTTCTTATTCACAGAGCTTCGTTTGAGACTGATTTCTATCGATTCTCGTGCAATCTTTTTTTGTTGAATCATGTTGCCCAAGTTGTCAGAAAAATATGCAAAAATGTGAAAAAAACGAAATGTGAGAACTTTGTGTTTTTTTAGACTTTTGCATATTTCTATTGCTGTTTGTTGCATTATTAAGATCTTATATTTTCTGTTTTTAAGGAATGTATATCATGAATGAGCACCGATTTTGCAAATGTTCGGTCTTTAAAAACTTTTATAGGAGTAAGCTTAACAGGACTAGCAGAGTATTATTTTAGTTTCCTTTTTTTCAAAGCTTGGACTCATCATTTTTACATTTGTATTATTTTTAATTTCGTGTTGTCTGTAGTAGTGATTATTGTAACACATGTTTTTTTATTTATAATAAATAGTCTCTTCTTAAGATGAAAAACAAAAAAGTATTGATTCGTCTTGGCTAATATCTATTTGAATAACATGCAAATAATAAGAGAGCTATAGCTTCACGAATCTGGCTCTAAATTATATTTTGTATGTAACTAGTTACCTTGACTAGGTATTTTCTCCTTTTTGTAGCATGTTTGTCACGAAAAATTTCTCTACATTCAGTTTTATTGTAATTTGCTCTGAGCTATCAACTGTAGGAAATTTAAATTTGGTTGGAATGATTGGGAACATGTCAGTAATAGGACTTAAAATTGATTTCTTCGTGACATGTGGAATATGTATGAGGATTTTGTCTTTTGTTGTATGTAAACTGGAGTATTAGGAGCAAGATAAGGCTTTCACAGTTTATTTCGATTATGATGTAAACAATGATCAGTTTTAGAATATGGTTTCAACTAGCTTGATTCGGAATATTGTGATATTATCACCTCTAACGCATTGTATTAAATATAGATTTAGTCAATTCGTTTCGACATGTGTACCAAAGGAGGAGAGACGACAGCTAATCGTAACACTGAGTTCATTCAGTGTAAGTTTGCTTGAACTATAAAAATAAATGTGATAGTAAAATTAATTTTTGTATAGCTTGCTGTCTAATATTGATACATGTTCTTTAGGTGCCACGATGTAGACTTGAGCAGAGTATGAAATATCACTTGCAAAGAAGGAACTATTGTGTAAATAATAAAAACGATCCATGTCTTGAGACGAAATTCTCTGATAAAGAGGTTCAAAAACGAAGTGCAAGTTTAGTAGCTAAGGAATCAACCTCTAGTTTGGATATTGTTGAACAAATAGTGGCAAAACTGCAAGCAAACGGGAAGTCATTTATTCTTCCTATCAATGACAGCTCAGCTATGGAAGCCCTCGCGAAACCTTTCAAAATTCTTCTCAATATAGGTTGGTAATTTTTTATTCATAATAAATTATGGAAAGTAGCAAAAAAATAAATTGTTCAAATTTACTTGATCTTTTGCAACCGATAATAAGTCTTTGGAGTAGTTATCCTTTGGCTGTTTTATTTCAGGAATTCGAGAGGACTTTATTGTTGATTCATGTATTTGTGTACCTGAACTTTTCACATCTCTAACGCGAAAAGGAGATACAAGTATTGAAATCATTGAAATTGTTGCCGACTTTTGCCAGTTTACCTACGAAGATGCTATTCGTTTTTTTGCCACGTAAATATTAGTAATTTCTTACGTATAATGCAGCTTAGCAAAAATTAGTGCACGAAAAACGAAGCCTGCTTTTTAGTAAAGTTTCTTACTTATTGTTAATTATATATTAATACGTTGATCAAAGAAGAAAGTAAACACATTTTCATCTTCAGGTATAGCAAAGAACTGTTATCATCAGGAGCTGAAGAAATTCAAAAGTGCTTGGAAGTATTGGAGTCTTATGGATTTATAGACGAAAAATTAGGTAAAGCGGTATTATCATGCCCTGCCCTACTTTTTTGCCATAAATCAGACGTATTAAGCCAAAATGCCGAAAATTTGTTCTCTTATTTCAATAAGAATCAAGTATGTTTCAAGTTGATAAGATTTAAAAGTTCATGAATGCTAATTTTAGAAAGTCTACTAAGTTCGTTTTACTCTGCTTTCCATTTTGAATTATCATTAATTCAAGATTCAGATTTTTGGAGAGCTGTCATTTACATTACTTCGCAATGAGTGTCATCAATCAAGATTACTTGTGTTTTTACAAAAATAAGTAATTTTTTTATTGATGACCCTAAATCTATTTGAATTTTAGTTTTATTCGTTACTGAATTCTTCGCCTGAACTTTTGCTAAGTGACACAAGAGAAGCAGAACTAATAATTGAGTACATTTATTGTCATATGCTCATGGAAGGTGAAGATTTTGCGGGGTGCAAAAACCTTGCTCATATTTCCCTGAATGAAGTGATGGATCGCCATCAGTTTCTACTGAAAACGGGTTCTTATAAAACTCCAGATCCGAAAAGACCGCAATTAAGAATGGTGCGAGTTTTTGATTATGAGAAAACTTAAATTTGCATTAAAAATTAAGTCTGGGATATTTGTAAATAAATTGCAAGTGATTCTAGTAATAGCATCTAGAAACTTTGTATTTATGTAAATTTATTTGTGCCTGTATCTTGTGTTGTATTTATTTTCGTTATTATATGCCATATACTGTTTTTCGAATACACATTCCCGCTTCTATTTATCATATGTTTGTTGAAACAGTGATGAAGCAGTGAATCAGTTACTTGTATTTAATTCAGGAAAACCCAACATTAAAGAAAATTCTCAACAGCAATGCAAAAGAGTTCGCAGAAAAAATAGCTTGTGTGTCGCTGAGCGAATGGAATTTATTTCAAGAATTACAAAATAAGCGGCGTGAATTGCAAGCAGAGGATAAGAGATTTCCCTTCGAAAGAATCAAACCATCGATGCGAAAAAGATCTGAACGTAAGAAGAAATTAGGCTCATACAGTGATTCAGAAACATTTGAGTCGTACAATGAAAGGTACTAATAAAGCATATTTTAACTGAATTGGTGTACATTACTCATTCTTCGGTATTGCTATGATTAAAACCGCCGTCATTACTGATGTGTCTATTGGAGAGATATTGCAAGTGAACATGTAAAGATGTTGACATTTATTTGTGAAATCGATAAAATAATATATATGTCAAAACAATTTAATGAAAAGCATAGCGGAAGATCAGATATTAAAGTTACAAAAAGTTTATAAAATTTCTTCAGCACCTAAAAGTAAAAATTTTTTGAGTATTATGCATCAAACTATTAGTACAGTTCTGTAGATTGTGGGTCAAGAGTGGGTTTAGAAACCTGAGGAATTTGAAGCTACTGTAAAGAGCTCGTGTCTTGAGAGGAGTTACTCTATAATTTTCATCTTTGCTAAGGAAGTAAGTGTATGATGAAAAAGCTTGTAAGTAAGGAGTAGGGCGGTGTTGCTAATTTGGGTATCGTTCTGATTTTCGAGCATTTTCCTAGTGTAACGGATTATTTTATTGTTTACCTTTTAAACAGTTTGGAAGAGTTTACCTTTAAGCTAATGCTTATTTTCCTCAAAAAAAACATTCCGATCTTCCGTGCTAACATTTTTTAGTACATTTATTTTAATAATTTTAAGTATGTCAAAATATTTTATATTTCTTGTTCATTAATTTAATTTTTAAATGATTAGTTTATGAAACTAAAGTTTAATTTCTAATAATTATGTACTCAGTATTTTTATTTTTCTATGACGTTCTTGAAGTATCTTTTTTTACCTTCCCTTTCATTATTTATCGTTAGAAATGAGTTCAAAAGATGAACAAAAGACTAAACTCAGTTATTTTTTCATGGCTTGTTTTAGCCAAAAAAGCATACAAAGGTCAAGAGGAGATTGTCATTGTCCGTCCTTTGAAGTTGATTTAAAATCTTTAATATTAATCAGTTACAACATGTTTCATGCTTTTCCATTGATAGTCAAGTGCTGTGTTCTTTCTACATGTTTTAAATATTTATCGTGTTTACTTTACATTAAGTAGTTTCCTAATTACTATAGTATACTGTTTGTGATTATTATTTGTATTGATATTTTGCCTCAGAAGAGAGTACATATATTATTTAGACCTTATTTGAAGTAAAAACAAATTAGCTATAATTTTTCCTGAAATTACTTACTAAAATAATTTATTTTTATAAACAATTTGTTGCTTAAGAAAAAAGTATATATCCGTTTTAGAGACAGAGAAAAAGAGGAAAGAATCAAGTATTGTCGTTGGAAATATTAAATACACATTTACTGAATCCATTATTTACCGCTTTATTTCAGAAATGTAATCTAGGAGATATTGTAGATTCAAATAAACTTGATGGACAACTGCATCAAAAACAAATTATTGGATTAATAATTACGGGAGAAACGTCATTATTTGCTGTATATATTTACATGCTTAAGGCCACGAAGTATGTTAGCGATAGTTTTGTTCCAAAATCTATTAGTGAAGGAAATTATAATTTTACTTACAAACTAACAAAATGTTATTGGTCAAGGAATTATAATTTGTACTTACAAACTAACAAAATACGTGCATGTCATCACATGCATTTGTTTTCAGGTACAGAGGATTCAGTTGTGCATGCATATAATGAGTTTGCAAAAAGTTACAAACTTGTCTTTAGCCTAACTGGTCATTTCTTCATTTAGTATTTTTTTAACGCTTGAAAAACTTTTGATGAATATTACAGTATTATTAACCAAACGATAAGAATTGCATGTAAATTAGTAAGTTATGGTGATAATAGCATTATTGGATGGTGATAGCTATCATTTATCAGATTATTTCAGGAGCTAAAAAGGTGATTTTGACAAAAATGTGTTAACTTTGACGTGAAGCAAAGTATTACAGATATTTGCTTTTGATTGACTCAAAAATATGAATAAATGAAGAAAATGAAAAAAGAAAGAAATTTAGAAAGGTATGAAATTTGGTGTAGAATGGGAAACGAAAGAAAGTGATAGAAAATGAAAATAATTTTGACTTGAAATTCCCAGATGTTGCACTTTTTGTGTGAAATGATAGTGTTGCAGCGAAACATTCTCTCATTCTTGAATTTTTCGTAGGTTGAACGTGGGTGTAATGTTGAATCAATCGTCATCATCGTCTTCTTCCACCAAAAATTATATAGACGTGTGTGGTGAGATCAACGAATCCAGTAGTACTGCAACTGTGCAACAACGTCTTCTCAGTGGTAATAATATCTCGAGACAGTTGAAACAGGAGGAGTCAATTGTCACTGCTGCTGCAAGTAGTACTTGTGTAATTACAAGTGATACACCAAATATGAGCAGTCATGATGAGGTTTGTTGATAATTTCATATTTTTCTTAAACCTTTTTTAATATCGTAATATTGTTTCTAATGGTAATGTATAATTAATGATAGTGGTAAGTTTATTTCCAAGTTCATGAAGTGCAGTGAGGTGAAGTATTTTATATTTGCCATCAAAGTTTATCTGAAATTTTGTTTAATTTTAATAGATTAGTCATTCCTTCTCAATGTGCACCAATTTCAACATATTTTCTAGGCTGGTTGCATGGCCAGTCTATTTCAGACGCCCCCTTGGGCATCCATGGCTATACTTCCACCACATAATTTGCCGCAACAGCAAGGAGGAGTTACAAGAGAAGTTGTTGGTAGTACAAATCATCCGCTAGCAATGCGTTATCATCCAAATTTTGATGGAACTGCTGCTGCTGCCGCTGCAGCAGCAGCAAAAGATCCAATGAATGCAATCAATGCCCCTCTTTATCAAGTAAGTATTTTCGACAACTATCTCATCTAAGGGCACGAATTAAATCTGACGAGATACTACTCATCTAATATGCTCTCAGATAAACAGATTGTCGTAAAGAGTTTTAACTTGTTTTAGAACTGTTCTAGAGTTGTCGATTTTTCTCTTAAAGTTAGTTTGTTACAGTGGATTATTCTTATGCATTTTTTGGACATTAAATCCTCCTTCACGCATGTAAAGTGTATCTGTTTCTTCTTTGAAAACAATTAAATTTTATTTGCAGTCCTGTTATGCTCTTGTTTTCTTTTTGCGAACATGCAATTCTTTTTTGTTACATAAAGTGTGTATAGTGAGAGTTGAGGAAAAAAATTATCAAAAAATCTGATATCTTTCTTTTGCAAACGAGATGCATATTTTATTGTATGCATGTCAAATTATTTCAGATCAATTTTGATTTGCTAAGAAGTAATATTTAAGTACACATCACTGTGTAATCATAGTAGTAGCTCTGGCTTGATTCAACTAATTATTTAATGTCTTGAATTGTATAAATTTAGTTGCAAAAATTTTTATTTCTCTTTTCTATTCTTGCTATGAAGTAGATGACGTTAAAGTCACCAGTTTATATTTAAATTTTATCTCGTTTTGTTACTTCCAGGAAAATATTTCTCCAAAAAACTCCGTTCAGCAAGAACTTGTTTTTCCACTTTAACCTTATTATTTTAATCAAAATTCCACTTAGATAACCAGTAATAGTACAAATACTTGTAAAATCATTTACAGTCTTACATTCCATGTTTTCATTCTCTATCTTTCATGTCTATGTTTCATAGGAAAATAGCTAGGTCAGAGTTGGACTTTCAGATCTTAGCAGTCGATTTAATAAAATCTAACGCTTTTTTTCTTTAAAGTCTAGTTTATTGTTCTGGAAGCATTTGATTTATTTGAGGCTGAAATTTTTTATCTGATATAATTTTCACTGAAAAACTGTACAAGTAAATGCAGAATGTTATTGCCATATCAGTGAGTGTAGCTTTATTGTGAATGTTGGGTATGGAATTACAGAATGAAATATTTGGCTTCTAAAGTTTGATCTGTGTGCAGTAATAAGCAGAAACGTGGAAGTAATATAAAGTTATTCTTTGTAAATGTTACAAAAACATTATCATTTGTTCTTGTGTTGCTGTATGCGTCACTGAGTAAGGGGATGAATGCTGTGAAAATCTTTTAATGATTTGGAAGTTCTGATTATGAAGAGGACTATTGGAATGTGATGTCTATTCACTTGTGTTTTCTGTAGACATTTTTCTGTAATTTTTGTTGATCATGAAATGCTTACAAGTCGTTTGTGTCTCATGCACTATGCATCGCTGTATAATTTAGTTTTCTTTGGTTTGATGTTTTTTACACAAAATACTGATGAAGTTAACGTACGGAGTATTTGAGCATATAAGATGATCATAAAAAAGCTGTTACTGCATTATATTAGAGAGAAAAAGTGTTGTTAGCTACTGTAACGTGTGCTTTTGTAGAAGCATCCATGAGTTGTTAAAATATTCATAGACATGATGGACTGTGGACGAGAACACTTAAACATACAGGGGGTTGTGTATCATAAGTAGTATTAAAGTAGTACAAGAATTTGCGTAACAGTAGAAGAGAATATTGCCAAAAGGAGCTTATGATTTCTTGCATAAGAAGTGGAGTAGTAGTGATGACACGGATGAATGAAGTGAGAAACGGCGATGAGAAGTAATGATAGACAGATAGATAGATAGATAGATAGATAGATCGATGAGTTGCATGATGGGATGGATGCATGCGAGTGAAGTGAAGTGAAGTGAAGTGAAGTGAATGTGATGTGATGTGATCGCTGCTGTATTGAAAAGGCAAAAGGCAATGCTCGCTGACTGTATGGGAAAAAGGGTGCGGTGCATCATTTTTCTAGCGCAAGGGCGAGGGTAAAGTGCAATAAGTAACGGTTAGTAAGAGTATGATATACGGCGCTGCGTTCTGTCTGATATGCTTTGCTATGTTGTCTTGTGTTGCGTCATACTTTGCAAGTGCTACTATGTGGCTTGCCGACGAAGGAAGCAAAGAATGCACCTTAGTCTGGCTGTTACGGGAAAAATGAAGAGAGAGAGAAGTGTTGCTAACGAGGGTAAGTGAACGGCTTGCGTGCATTACAGCTGACCGATGCGTCATTGTAGCAGAAGTCATTTGCATTATATCACGACGAGCAACTACTGATTTCAGGTGCATTTGAGCATCGATCAGTAATATTAATATTGAAGCATAGTGCTTTTCATTTATTTCCAGCTTCGTTTTACATGCATTGGTGTATGCTGAGGAGTACAAGTGGAGGTTTATATTGCTATGCAAATGCTACCCTAAGCCTTTTTTCCTCACCTTCAGTTGCTTGATTGGGGGCTGTTTTGATTGAAATTTTTTGCCCTATGCACTGATACCATGGCTTAGAATGACCCTCGAAGTAAGTGCATGAGTAGTCATTAAATAAAGTGCACTGTTGGGACTGACTCACTCATTTGCTCACTGCATCGTTCTGCTCATCGTGTGTGTAAATGACTTTGAGCATCGAAAGCATCCGCCAATGGCTTACTGGAAGCGCAATTAATAAAATGGAAATTATGCTTGCATTGCTTGAAGATTTTGTTTTTATTGCAAATCTAAGACAAAACACTGTGCAGCATAGGAAGTTAATATGCTACCAGCTATGCTCCCAGATGCCATCGTTTCAAATTCGATCCACAAAATGCTGCAGAAATATTTACATACATAATACATACATGTATTCTCATGAAACATTTCCGTGTTTACATGTACTTTATGCGCAACTCATGTATATGTATGTACATGTATGTGTGTGTATGTGTGTTTGTATGTATGTGTGTACATTTACGAGCTCTTTTCACTTCAGTGATTTCCATTTCAACTTTTGGCAATCTCATTTATTTCAACTTGCAACTCTTCTTAATGATGTGAGTCAATGAAGGCGCAAAAAAATTGCACCAGCAGTAGCAGCAGCAGGTGCATATGTCATTCACATTCATTCACTATCCTTCATTGCCTTAATGAATGAATGCTTAATTTTATTTCTTCAAGGCATTCTTTCGCTATCTTATCAATGTGTGATGCTTTTCGCAATTTGTAGCATTTGCTAGAGCACGAGCTCAATGATGCCTGCTCTTAACTATTCCTTTCTCTTCCTAATCTCAACCTCTCAACTCTTTCTTCTGATTATGGCAGTGTAGCAATGGTTTTGCGGCAAATTACTCATTTAATTTTTCAACTTTATTCCCATTTATGCTTGCCATGATGTGCATTTTCGCACCAACAAATCTTATTTGAAATGCTGATTCCGAACTACAAGAGCAAGATTCATTATTTGGCATTTATAACAGGAAAAACAGCATTCTTTCTTGGAACCTTTGGCTGAGACGTCATTACATATATACAGTATCCATGGCATACGACAAGTTAACGCCATGTCGACGGTGTTTTGTACAGTCATGTCATCAAAATGTTTTCATTACAAGCGAGAATGAAGTAATTTTTAGATGTTTCTGGAGAAAGGTATTAAAGTAATTAAAAAAAGGAAAATTTTGCTGGGATTGGAATGGAATGCAGCAGTGAGATAGATAGATACATTTACTTACGAAAACATATAAAGAGCATAGCTGCATTTGCTTGCTATGGTGTGTACTTATCGATTATGCCGAACGTATGCTTTCTTTCTTCCGTCCTGTTTGCTGCTACTTTTTTATTTTTTATTTTTTTTTGCAAAAACAAGTGAGTCAACGATTTGCGCTATAGATGGATAATGATATGCTGTGTGTCGTTGTTTGTGCTTATTAAAGGTGCAGTTGACTTCTGATTTATTGTTTTGTAAATGAATATAGGTGGGTTGGCAGGTAGGTAGGTAGTAGGTAAATACATTTGTGTGCTGTACTTTTTGTTGCTGAGCAGAAGTGCTGCTGCATGAATAAATGCATATATAAGATTCATTTATTAAACGTTCTGTGAAGGAAATCCATACGATGAAAAAAGTGGAAAAAGGAGCAATTTTCGGTCCTTTTCTTTATTCGCATTGTTGTAGTTATGAGCAAATAGAATTTGCTGAATTTTTGTTTGCAATGAATTTAAATTGTGTTTGAAAATTTTTGAGCTATGAATCCTTGCCACAATGTAAAAATGATTGTGTTTCTTTAGTGAAATTTAATTTTTAAAAAAAGCTATCGTAAGAATTGCTTCTGTAACAAACGTCATTGCAATTTTGCATTGTTTTTGATTGTATGTAGCTGCGATTATTGTTGTCGGTGATTTGTGCTCCTTGGCCTGTTTTGTTGCATTAATGCAGACGGTGAATAATTAGTGAGTACTGTGGATTGAATGTTATGGTGCATGACCAAAATGATGCAATTGATGGTCCATCTCGCAGGAAATATTTCAGATGGCTGGTATCTGCCTTTCTCACGTACCTGCTCGATTTCACGGGGATGGTTTAGTTTAGATTTACGCTGTTTACTTGCTAAGCGAGAAAAAGTTGCAGCGTTTACATGTTGATCCTTGCATGAAAAAATTTTCACAGTGCCAAACAGAAGTAGGTCTAACCAAAATGTTCTATTTCTAATTCTCTCTTCCAGCTCATTCCTTCGGCACATTTGCATAAAACTGATTCATGAAGAATTTTTGGTTGCAGATAAAGCATACATTTTTGCAACAGTTTTTCACAACTTACTGCAAGAATGATTGTTGTTTTCTCCTCTCATTCATCTTTTTTAGTGAAAATCGTGCAAAGAAAAACATAGTTTATATCATGTCAGTGCATAATAAGGGAATGTTGACATCAAATGATGAATGCTGCTGCTGTCTTAAATAAACTTATCTGTTTGAACTTGTGTTGAGACGAAAGCACAAAAGCTAATAGCAGCTTTCTTTGTATTCTCCTGATTATTGGTACATTATTAAGCAAGGAAAAGATACTTTGCAAAATCACTTACCTTTGCAAATCTAAACATGATAGCCAAGCAGTAAATATGATTAATATTTTCAGTTCCAAGATTTGGATATGATCGCGAGCATAGTAGCCAAGGAGCAGGCACTACTCAAGATGAATACATCAGCAGCGGCATCTACCAGTGTAGAACATGGCCGTCTAGCAGCTTTCACTATACCAAGTCGGGCCCACACCCAAGTCATTGTAAATGGGTAAAGATCACATTTAGTCAATTTATTACAGTCAATTTATCTTATTGCTGCTTCTACTTTGAAAATGGAGCGGTAAAAGCATGAAGTGGAGAGTGAAGACTCTTTTACTACTCCATTTTCAGACCTTAAATCTTCAATACAATTGTTTCTTCTTATTTTCAATTCTTTATTTGTGTGAAAAATGCTGTTTTAGCTAATATACCTGGGCTTTAAGGTTATCAGATTCTACAAATATGTTTAGTTTCATTTCTGTTCTTTTTCTTCACATTTTAAAGTTACTATTATGATGAATTATTTTTATCTTCCCGCGATTATCGCTAAGAATCAATCTTTTCTTTATAAACGGTACAAACTAATCTAAGACAATTATCTTGATGGCTTAATCAGCGCTTGAAATGTAGGAAAGCGAGCTGCTCAATTTTAAGCTTGATTAATTCAGTTTCAGGGCACGGGAGAACATGTCATCACCTAGTGAGATGTCGCCAAATTCTTGCTCACCATCCTCATCGGATACATTGCAGAGCACACAGGGAGGCACCAGTACTACAATTCGTGGTCATAATCAACATCGTGGTGCGGAAGATGGTGCACATAAAAGTGGAAATGGTCCATACATCCCTATTTTTTTCCAAATGTGTAAAGTGCATATAATCCAAATACAATCAAAACAGTTTTTTACTTCTGGAATTATATGCAAATCTGAGCACTTGAAATTTTCAAAAGATTTAGTTGAGTATATCTTCACAGCTGTTTTGGCTCATCATTCAGTTTTTCGAATGATTTTTTTGTCAGGCAGATTAGATTAATATTGGGATTACTATCCATTCTTTTTATGTTGCTCAATTTTTGAAATTCATTCATTCTGTGATTCATCAATTTCAGAATCACCTGTGGATGTAACAAGTCTCATGAAAGGTGATTCTTGTTTTTTTTTGAAATTCAAACTTTATATTCATTTGTTTGAAGATTCGACGGAAAAGAATTTCAGTATTTTAGAGAATGATATTTTATAGAAAACAAGATGGACGTAGGTCGATTATTTGGAGTAAGTCAGTTAAATGGGCATTTAAGCAGCAGTGATCTAGGACCTCGTGTGTCACTAAACCAAATGATGCCTTCAGCTTCTACAGTAGGTAAACACAGCTTACAACTTTTATGTCTACTATTTTTTATCAGTTTTGCCTTGTGTAGGAACTAATGTAACATTTGAAATACAATGTGTTAAGTCAGAATAGAATTCCAGGTTCATTCAATCTTGCCTACCAACAACATAACTTAGGACCAAGCAACAATTCTCAACAGCAACAACAGGCGTGCAGTTCGCGAGATGGTAATGTTCAAAATGTTGCAACATTGCGCTCTAGACATCGTTCAAACCATCATGACGGCTTAATCAAATGTCACTATTGTCCCAAGAAATGGGCTGATCAAGCTGTGGTTTGTTTTTTGAATTCTATAATACATTCTAAGGGAGTAGGAATGCTCATTTTTGATTAAAATATCAATATGAAAAGATTTTCGGTTCTAATTTTTCTATCTTTTGATCAAAAGTGCAAACGCTATGTAGAGTCTATTTATTTTATGTGTCATGAATATGTTAATCAAACAAGTGTACACGTGTTTACTTGGACATTAAATAAAAGTTTATTTTGAATACTATTTGTGTGTTAAATAACTTTTTGTGCAAATAAATTGATTAGTATTATATTTAGTTAACATGAAGTAAGCAACATCTGAGCATCGTCTACAGTAGTAAATTCTCTCTTCTAGGAAGATTTATTGAATTTAATTTTCACTTTGGCGTCATTCCCTTTTTATTACATATTGACTGCTTTTTTCTGATTGTTCACTTGCTGTCGTGGATGTATCAGACGTTCTTTGAATCTGTAATACATTTTTCAGCAGTTTATTAATTAAGATTATTCAGTTCTAAATCTGTAAGAGAGCTCGAGATTTTTACTACCCAAGCCGAAGTTGATAGTTAGATGTGCTGAATTCAAGTCATTATTTAAGGTATTCCAGTTAGTTGAGTTCCTTACCGATTTTCCTCTACCCTTTCTGATGCTTTTTTTGCTGGTACTTTTCGTGCGAGTGCTTTTCCTACTGCTGTCACCGGCTGTCGATAGCATTATGATGGGTTGTTTTTTCCCTTTCTTACGTTTTCTTCTGCTAGGTCCTTAATAAAATACTTAACTGATACAGTCTCTGCTATAGTGAGATCGGAAAACTCATTTAATGCTCTCATGCTACTTTTTGGTATTTTTTTTGACCAAGCGTGATCCTTTGGTCGACGGATGTAGAACTGACATCGCATGTCATCATCGACACTCATCATTGCAGCTGCGTTGTTGAAACGACCACAGTAGAATGGTGCCGAGAATATAGTTATCAACCTACGATTTGCGAAGAATTCGTAACCATCTTGCACCACCTACATCATAAAATGGAAAAGAAATAATAATAGCATGGTAATTATCGCCGCATAATGTTTATTGCCGAACTGCTGTCATTCTTTGTGTTTTCTTTTTTGCCTTTTATTTACTT
Source organism: Thelazia callipaeda (assembly GCA_900618365.1). Classification (NCBI taxonomy): domain Eukaryota; kingdom Metazoa; phylum Nematoda; class Chromadorea; order Rhabditida; family Thelaziidae; genus Thelazia; species Thelazia callipaeda. Next base: position 41,725 of record UYYF01004609.1, read on the forward strand.
CTTCTATCATTGTGATTGAGATGAGGTGGAGGAAATTAACATTTTTTCATTTTTTTTTTTGCTACTGATTCATCAAATGAGAAAAACCTGTGGTTAATTACACCATTATTTTAGACAGCTGTCAAAACATGAAGATAATTTTTAGTCCATGATTTGTTCAGCACTGTGTAATACAGTGAAAGATGTCATTTGGCTAATATCGCCTTTATGTAATATCATGCAAATAACTGATGATAAAGAATAGCGAAAAGCAAATCTTAAATTGTCTGATTTTTCTCAGCTCGCAGCATACCTGATGAGCCCGCACTACCATGTCTATCTTCATATTTTGGCAGAATTCATACACGGCATTTTCTCCAAATATGCAGGATACTCCTCGAGGATTTTCCGAGAAACCGTATACCTAGAGTTTAAGTAATCTTTCTCAGTAGTGATAAAAATTATGAATATGAGATACTATTACATGTTCGTAGGTTTGTGATTCAGCATGTACAGAATTATATGCTTTATTGGGAAGGAACTGGGCAGATGGATATTTATCGTGTAAAGTCGCTGAAGATCGAATAAGACAAGGTTATTTGGGTGTCATTTTCGAGTTTGAGTAGTTTTTTGTCCTATAAAGTTACCACCCAATTTTCGATAATTTTTTGGTCTAATGAGTTTGGTAATGTATTAGTAAGTAATGCTTCTGTATATAACATTGCTTTACGTTTTTGGAAGGATCAGCCCAGACTAAATCGCAGAGTACGCCAAAATCAGGTATTTCCGTTGGCCGTCTAAGTTTCTTCAACGTTTCCCAACGTTTGATTTCAGGTGATATACCACCATGCATACAAAATATGCGTTCACTTATTCTGGCACAAAGAGGCAAACAATCAAAAACCGTTTGAAACAGCATCCATAGTTTGGTGCTGTATTGCTTAGTGCATTCATCATAGAAACCGTAAACCCTGTTAAATATTTATTGATTCAAGGAAGAAACCTGAGTAATAGTTTGTCATAATTACCTTGTTTCATTTTATTAAATTTAGATCCAGAAAAAAAAGTGTGATTGAACCTGTTAATCAGTCGTGTTTCATGGTTTCCTCGCAATAAGTATACATTTTTTGGATATAGTAACTTATAGCAAAGTAGTAAGACTATGGTTGCAATGGAATATTGACCCCGATCAACGTAGTCACCGAGAAATAAATATTTCCTAAAACATCGCTTCATATAAGAATGATTTTATTCAGAAATCAAGTTTTTGATACTTTTTGGAGGATGGTTTTTTTTTGTGTTCTTTTCTTGATAACTTTTCTCTCTACGGTTTTTCTGAATTTTGAATTCTTTGATGGATATGCTGTTTGATTGGTCATTGTGTATTGCATATCATGGCTTTCGATCGTGTTATTCAATGGTAATCGTAGATATTTTCATTGGAACGTTTACTAGAAATTTGTTTTCATCATTGAGTATGCACTGTGCATTACAGTGCTCCCATCAATATTTGAGAAGATGCCAGTGCAGAGTTTAACAAGTTAGTTACTCTTTGTGAGTGAGTAGTGACAAAACAGTAAAAAGTGGAAAACATGGCTATATATACTGAGGGACTATTTTTGCTTCATAGATTAATGTAAATATTCTTTGGAAAGCAGTGTCTTTGGAGTAATACCGATAACAATGCATTCTATTTCGTGAGCTCATGTAGTAGTCGTATGTGTGGTGGAAGCAGTAATAGATCATGGTACCATTTATATAAAGTGATTGATTGCTCTTTATTAAATGTATTGTCTTACATAGTTTTTCCTTGATGCTTTCATTTATAAGAAAGAACTCTATGAACAGTCAATTTTTTTTATGCACAGAACTTTTTTGAAGGATGTCCATTGAGTTCAAATACTCCCATTAGGTCTTGGAATTGACCATGAACATCGCCGACAACGGTGATTGGTACTTGCAAATCCAACACTGACTCATCACACATCAGCTGCAATATATCAATGTTGCAGTCTCTTTGACAGTTAAACTCCATTGATCAGTGAAGTATATATTTTAAACCTGTTCTCTTGATCGATAGCATATTTCGATAATTTCGGATTCATGAAGAGTTGTTTCTGAAGCTCCATTCTTTTCCAGACGTTTCATAACATCTTTCACTAGTTCCTTAGGTTTCACATGTTTTGATGAAAACATAGTTGCCGGAAATTAAAGTTTAAAAAATTCCTTCTAGTTATTGGTGTTTTTGAATTCTGTACAAAATAAGAGAGAGTAGATGTTTTTTAAATGCAGTGCACCAAAGTACACTCAGTATGGTAAAAAAATTGATAGAACATCTTGATAAACTGTAAGAAACGCTGAAAGCTATTTTTATAACTGACTGCTTATTCTTTACTACGTAAGACAAGATTGGGGTTTTTGGGAGTTAAGATATGCAATTGAAATGATTGTTACACTTTTACCAATATGAGTGTGAAATTTTTTCGCTTGTGAATCTCTTGCTTTACTAACATATGGTATATTTATGCATTGGAGCAATATTTATCAGATATTCGTCCATCTATCATTAGTGGAATGATACAATAAGTGTTCCACGTAGTAAATGAATTTTAAAAATCTTTTTGCTAGAGAGGTTCAGATTAAGAGTATAGGAGGAAAATTATATTAGGATCTCCGCTTAAAAGATTTCTGAAAATACTGTGACGAATGTATGTTTTACTTCTAGGCAGAATTGATATTAGCTTTACCTTCTGCGCTGGAGAGTTAGCTGCTCAGAATTTATGTACTAATTAAGAATGTTGATCACGGTAGAGTTGTTCACTTAAAATTGGGATGTCAATGTAGACTGAATATTTGCATATTACAGCCGTTGGTTATTAATTATGTTTTATTAAGATTACGTCATCTTCTTGATCACTTCTTTACTTTTTTCCAGTACTTATTATAGTGAATATGCTAGCTTTCTAGCTGCGGGTTCATATGGAAGAATGCCGACTGTTACGAATGCATGAGTGTCAGCAGTGCGGTAAGCGATTTAAAGCACGTGGCGGTTTGCAGCAGCATTTGCGTATACATTCGAACGATCGTCCTTATCAATGTCGTTATTGCCCTAAACGTTTTACACAAAAATCACATGTGGATCAACACGAGAGAATCCATACAGGTAAGTTCATGTATGGAAGAAATGAAGGAAAGATTGAAACCCAATTAGAAACCATCAAAAATATGAGACATTTAAGATTTAGTCTAATTAAGTTGGATGGTTAAATTATTTGAAATTGTGAATAAAGACAATATATCTTTTCCTTGTCTTTAGCAGGCGTGATAAATTATTTAGGTGCGAAACCATTTTCCTGTCAGTTTTGTGGACGAGCCTTCAGGCAGCGTTCTCAACAGCTTGGACACGAATCAACTCATGCAAGTGGGCCTCTCTCAGTGAATGCACATTTGCCACATGCAGGCTCTCATCATATAAAATTTGAGCCGACAAAGTCTGTTGTGATTTATGTTGCTCTTAGATGTAACTAATCTGATCTAATTTATTACAGATTTAAATGTTATTGTGTGTGAGTAGGGTACAATGAAGCTTTTTTGATGACTTAGAAGAAATATTGCAGTGCTGATCAAGGATGCAACCAAGCAACAACGGTTGCAAGCGCAGATGCTAGTAGTGTGGAGCGAAGTGTAGCAGTGCAACAGCAGGCAGCTACAGTCGCCGCCACAGTAGTAGCAGTAGCCGCACAGCAGCAACAAAATCGCCTAAATAGTTCAGAAAGTAGCGGTCTTAATTTGATGTCACCAAATGGTACTGGTGGATTAGCTCATAGTGCAGTCAGCTCATTACTGGCATTGAGTCAGCAGCAAGGAATGGTAGCAATGTCTCAGACTGCGCAACAAACCATCGCTGATGCAATCACAGTGAGGAATAGCACGGTTTGATATGGAAAGTTAGGCTGTTGATGCAGAACTCTTTACTCTTCCCTGCTTCTGTCGGAGTACAGTTTGTGTTGGTAGGGATTGAAACATGTTTAATAGTTTTCTCAAGTCATCTTATTGACATGCTGACAAAGAGGGTTAGATGAAGAATGATGTGTAACGTATTTTGTCTTGTGCCAAACTCATCCATTCATTGCTTCTTTGTGTGTTTCGAGGTTCAGCTCAGCTCAGCTTCACTCTCTTAGTATTTTTATTGGTCCACAAGAAGCTCTTTATCTCATTCTATGCTTCTTATAGCTTCAACACTCCCCAGGGATTACACAAGACCTAACTGCTTCATTCTACTTAGCTGTTCGTTAATGGACCTAACTGAAGCACACTTTTGTCGATTTCCTTTTTACTAGATTCGAACGATCTATCAAGTAGCAATCCTTCAGAAACAGGGTCGAGCATTATTTTTGTGGAATTCAATTTATCATAGTCAGCGGTGTTGCATTTTCAGAAAAATTCATTCAATTAAGTCGGCTGAAAACTTATTCTTGTCATGTCCGCTCAATTATTATCCAATTATTTACGCTTTATAACGGAATAATTGTATGCTAGTGTTTGTGTATTCGATTCAAACGAATTTGTTATGTTATCATTGACTGCCTGAATCCTCAAATCAATCATCGCTCTAGGCTGCTCTTTCTTCTCTCTCTGTATTGCTTCCATCCTGAGTCTAATCAATCAATTGTGTTCTCCTTCTTCCTCCACAGGCAAACCGTTTTTAATTTGTTGCATTTGTAGCTAGCTAGGAAATGATACTTTCTTCAGGAGTGCAGTTTGCGTCGTATTCATAAATAGTTTTCGTTATTACATCATTTGTGATGTTTAGGGACATTCTGTATTCTTGTTTTCATAGATTTTATCTTTGCTGTACTGGTACGGTGTTGATGTCAAGTTTGTAGCATGTAGTTTAGTTGTCATGAGATTTTTTGGTTGCAAATATTGACTTTTAGTGAAATAGGTACGTGTAGGTGAGAATATACTACTATTTTGCACAATTTGTGAGTTTTATATCGTAAATCCTGGAAGATATGGAAATGATTAGTATATGGCAAACTTATGAAAGCATCATTCATATTATGCTTTATCTATTTCTGTGTTAGCCCTCTTGCATTAAAGATGAGAGCTTTGTTGGTTGGTTTATTGTTCTTCATGCTCAGTAATTAATTTTCATTTCAACACCATATAATTGACCCCTTCCAGTATCTTTCCAAGCATTTATTTGTTGATGCGAGTTATTTTCAATGATTCTTCTACTAAGGCACTTGTTGAATAATTTTACTAGTGTACATTTGTGCTACATATATTCATGACCTGGATGTAGCCTATTGGTCATTTTTGTCTTTTTTTGCGGTCAGTGACTTGTTTCGAATACTTTTTTCTGACTACTTCCTTGCTAGACAGCTTTGTAGTTTACTTTCTTTTTCACTTAGATTAGGTTCGTCTTTTAATTTTTCCTCGCAATCATTAAGTGTGCGTCGAATATTTTTTATGCAACAAACAAGCATAGGTAAATATTGCTTTCTCCCTTTTACATTGTTTCGTCGACTCAGGCATTTACAAGGGTGGACATAATTACGGTTTGTAATTGAATTTCCGGGTGTGGAAAGTTTTATTATTGCATTAAGGTGGTTGTATAGCGGTGATATGAAATGTAATCAACTTAGTGCAGTAATAAGATAGTTATTGACTGATTATCATGCATTACAACGAGTCTTGCGAATTAATTATCAAATTTGGCTTGATTCATTGCTGAACTATTTTGTTTCAATATTCGATGCAGTACTAAAATTTGTTTCACAGCATTTCTTTCATTCACTACTCCTTTGTAAAATAATTCAATGAATTTTTCTAGAATTTCACAAGTGTTGCGGGTAGGTATTCTTGTGATATTTTCATTTATTGTGATGAGTGGTAGCTTTTGCCCCTGAAATATTTTTTACTTCTCCATTTTCCATTTCAGTAAAGCAAATAATTGATCTGTGTGGGTCTAAAAGTGTCCATTGTGAAGTAAAGCCAATTCATTCGTCTTCTATCTATCATCTATCGTATTTCTTCTCACCGAGCTTTGTTTACTTTATATTCTTCAATTTTGTAAGTTTGTTTACTTTGTTAGTTTATTTTCTTACGTATTATTACGGTTGACACTCGGGTCCTGTAATTTTTTTTAATTGTTAAGTTGCAGAAATTTTTATTTTCTTTATTTCTTGTTAAATGTAAAATGGTTCAAATTAACTTTTGATGTATTCGCGGTTTCGAAGTCTATGTTTTTTGAAGCATTGTATTTTGATTTTTTTCATGCTTGTAAATGAAATCTACTTTGGTCGTGTATTTTTGCACACAGTTATTGTGTTCACAGTGTTAAATCACCACTCGGAGAGCTCGAAACTGCGATGTGCATTGTGCGCATCTTTCACTTAGATAGTATGAGAACGTGCAGCTGCACTTGTGCTTGTATTTATGTACCACAGTCCATTTAATAATCATTAAAGTCAAGATATAAAAATTCAAGAATTTTTAAGTCCTCCAACTTTAGCCGTAGAAAATTACGAGTTTTTGAACTACTATGCCCAAATTTGTAAAATTTTTGTCTTGTACCGAGTATACAAAATTTTCACTTTATTTAGACATAAATGCATTTTTGGCTTATTAATTTTGGTAAGAGTATGACTGTTACAAGTTTATGTCACTCATAATCATTCTTATACGGGGTATGTTCTGTTACATTTTCAATTCTCAATTTTATGGTTAGTGTATGTAGTAGTTTACCTGATGATATGTTTCATATGTAACTCAAATGCGGAAATTATCTTGCATGTCTTGACAGTTATTTGCAAAACCGTGCAGAATTTCATTTCTACTCTCCTTGTCTGATTTACCATGTCTGTGGCCTTTTTTCCTTCATAAATAAAAGCAAATATTGCACGAGAATTTGAAAATGCTTCAAATATAGTTCTGTGTGGTAAGTCCTTACTCTTTGTGCTTTATTTAATTGGTGCAAAATAAATAAAATACAGGTTTTGCATGTTTCATTTGTTTATTTAGCAAAAAGAGAGCTATCACTATGGTATGGTTTATTTAGCACTTGGATTTATCAGTTCAGCAGCAGCAACAGCAGGATTTCGGTTTCTTTCGACCCTAATAAAAAGCTGTCAAATGAATACGATGGCTTGATATTTCCTATGCGAGAGGTGCAGTTACGTTTGTCTGCGATGATAGAGTAATCTTATTTGTCAAGAACCCCATATACCAATATTGTATCTAACAAATTATGTGAATCGTTGCATTTGAAATCGCTTGTTAATCTGATAGGACAAGTGCTAAGCAAATAATTTTGTCTTTTGATCGAATTGTTTGAATTACTTTCAATGTGGCGGGCTCTTCCATCGCATGTTCCACAGTGTAGTTCAAGAAATATGCAACTAGAGGATAATTAGCATTGCTTGCGAGTTTGTTGATTGACACCATTCTGGAACACAGTCAACATCCAGTAAAATGTCGGATTACTTCTTAAATTACAGTTGACTTTCAATACATTAATTAAATCACTCTTATAACATTGATTTATCACTTGAACTTAAAATTAAAGTGCTAAATATTTCCAAACTTTCAATTACATCAACCAATGTTAATATGGTAGAGTACTGCAATAATGAATTCGAGAAACTTGTTAAAATTGGTAAACATTTGTAAACGTTTAAAGTGGTGGATATGATTACACAAAGTTTTAACTTGTTGAAATAAAAAGTGACGTGCTGGGAGTATTTGCACACACATTATTTACCAAATTCTAATTTTTAAAAGTAAGACTCCGTGCATGAAAGACAACAGAGAGTACCAATACTGCGTTCCATCAAAGAACTAGTGCAGTGTTTAAATTTGGTACCTAATAACTACTAAGTACTCTGTCATAAGTAATACATCATTTGATTCATATAGTGTAAGTGACGAACTGTGAGTGTGTGTGTGTTTTATGGTACGATGTTTGTTTATCAGTGCCAGAAGTCTCGCTTGATAAGAGTGAAAAGGAAACCGAAAGTTGTATCGTTTCACAGGAACCTGTCCACTATGCTTATCATTAATCATTTGGTAGTACTCTCCTTCTTATCTCTCCTAGCCACAACTTTGTCACATTCCACATAATTAAATGTATTCATTCTTCTCAAGTGTTAATCGTCGTTAGTATTAATCGTTTTTTTGAGGTATTGTCGTCTTTTTCTTAATAAATTTTGAATTTCTCATCTAATACAGAATACATTTATCAAGAATTCATTTCCGCTTGTGATGACTAGTGACTGTTGGCAATCGAGCATTGAAATAGTGAGCATGAAGTATGGTATTGTGCTTGGGAATTAACACTTCAGTTGGTTATATCAACTTTTTGCATAAGTCTAATGAAGTTTAAAGCAGCTTTGCATTAACAATTTGCAAGTGTTGTTTGTATTATGCATAGCCATAATGTGTAATATAATATAGTTGCTCTGGCAGTTCCTCATTTTGCATTTTCTAATTTACTTTCGCTTAATATTACTACAATTAGTACTCACCAATAGTTGCCTTTAATGTCAAAATTCCATCGGATAATATAATGCAGAAAAGAAGAATGACCTCTGGTCAAAATAAACCTACACAAATATGGACATGTATACACATGTCCATATATATTTGATTACTTATTCTTTGGCTTATTTCATATTTTTCATGTTTGTGGAATCAAAAAAAAAACATTTGAACGACGATATTACACTTTATATTCATTTAAATCAGTACATTGTATATTTTGTTTTTAGGCGAAAAATTATTCACTTTTGATTTTCTTTAATACTAAATTTAAAGATCAAATAGAATGGAAGGATCGACTAGTAGTAATGTCATGTTCAACGATGATATTCAAGCAGCAGTTTCTGTTTCTGCTGTAAATCGTCCTCCAATGAATCAGGTAATGACTACTACCCGTGTTCATTATACACTTTATAATGATAATGCATAGTATCTAATTGTTATTATCATTACTGTAATATGCATTGATATTTAATATTCTATTCACATTTCTTTTTAAAAAAATATTTTTTGCAGAGAATCAGTAACAACTTTTTCTGAGTGCTTATTTTAAGGAGTTGTAGAACATATATTATTATTTAATTATATGCATCGTTTTTGATTTTACACTTATAAATATATATATATATTTATAAGTGTATATATAT